>PVLA01005379.1:0-148239 GCA_004027455.1 Hydrochoerus hydrochaeris
AAAAAAAAAAAAAAAAAAAAAGCAGTGAAAGTAGTACGGAACTTAGAAGCAAGACAATACTATAATGTCTCTTGTTATCTTCACATTAGCTGTCCATTCCATCAGACATAATCCAGTGAAGTGAAACAAAACAATAAAACCAATCAAAACAGAGCATTGAATAAAAAACAAAATGATAAATCAGAACAAAACAAACGTGAGAACAATATTGGAATTCAAAAACAAGAGGGAAGGAAGTCCCCCATACTTGCTATATTGCATACTGTTATCCTCCCAATAGATGCTCAACCGGCCCCAGGCCTGCAAAGTCAATCAAACAATACAAGCACCTCCACTGTTATCAACTCAGCTGGGGTGGGGGAATGAGGGGAAGTGGGGGTGGGTTCTCGATTCTCAGACCTTGCACTGGTCTGGAGGAGGCTTACGGGAAGGGCGAACTGGCTTCTTGCCGAGCTCCTTCCAGACCTAGTGTGGCTTCTACAGCCAGGACGAGAGGCTTAGCTAATCTTGGTCCAACAGGGAAGCACACACATCAGAGGGGACTCGGATTATCTACAACTGATGCAGAAAGATCAGAGGCATTTCAGGGAAGAGACAGGAGTCTTGGTCACCCACCTTGCAACTGCCACCTTATCTGGGTCCCCTGGCCCGGGCAGTGTACCCCTTGGGCCGCTTTCTGTTTCCAGGGAGGCTGCAGGCTGGGCAGGCTTCCAGTTTGTCTCCAGCCACACCGATGTCTCCTGCACTGGCTCCTGCAGGCGCTGCGGCCTTTTCTGCCTGTTAATTCCTGTCTAACTCCGCCGTCTGCAAAAGTCGTGCCTGGGCTGGCGCACAATGCCCAGGCACCAAGGCAAGCCCAAGGCTGTCTTGAAAGGATGTGGACTGTTGGTGGCATCTGGGAACGCATGAGGGGTCACTGTTGGTCAGCAGGGCTAGTGGTCACAGGGTGAGGAAGGTGAGGACACTTCACTGCCACCACACACAACACACACACACACACACACGCATCTCCAAGGAGCCACACAGGAACGGGGTCCTGGGAAAGGTCGCTTTCAAGGTAACCAAGGTGAGGAGAGAACAACCCAGCGCACATCAGGGATAGATTCCATTGTCAGACACGTCGGGCTTCAATTTTTTAAAAAAAGTGTACGGTAAAGAGGAAACTGCTAGAGTATTCTGTCCTCAGGACTCTAGTTTACAGGAGAGAAATTTGAAATCTGCCTGGCATGGTATGATGGCCTGTGATCCCAGCACTTTGGGAGGCTGAGGCAGGAGAATCTAATGGTCCAGGCCATGCTGGTTAACATACTGACTTAGCAAGACTGTGTCTCAAAATAAAAGATGAAAAAGGAAAAAAGGACTGGAGATGCACTCAGGGCAAAAGCCTTGGGTTCTAGGATGGAGAAGAGAGATAGATTCCAAATTCCAAGTGAAAAGAGCCTCTCAAGGCAAATCCTAGAGAGTCCAAAGAATTACAGAGCCACAGAAAGCCTCAGGACAGTCAGACGTGGGCATGGGACACTGCAGAGCATGTTCCTTCCTGTCCCATCTCTGACTCTTGCTGTCTCCTTTCTTCTTCCTTCTGGTGGCAGCCACATCCCCCCAGGTATCTATGGGGCCACTCTATGGTCACATTCATGCAGCTCTGTGACCAGGAATAGAGCCAGCCCCAAGCTCTTCTTTACAAAAACCCTTGAAAGTTTTTATTGATTTGTGTGTCTCTTCGGTACTGGCCATTGGGCAACTTTCCAGACCGTTCACTGTGTCTGGGCGCGCAGGACACGCTACAGCAAGCCAGGGTCATGTGTCACACGTCCATCCCCGTGGCCAGGGGGATGGGGCCGTGGTACTTTGATCGGCCACTTCCGCAGGAGCCAGTGGAGGAAGAAAGAACCTCCGCTGAGGAAGGAGGAGCTGCCCTGGCAGGGCAGAAGAGGCCAAGGCAGACAGGAACTGCTGCTCACCTCGGTGTCCCAGTGCCGAATGCAGGATCCCTTAACTCCACGCTTCTCCCTCTGACCCATCTGCTTCTGTGTCATGGCCACCATGGCATTTCTGATGGCACTCAGCCCTGGTATTCCAAAGAGAAATGCTGTGTCCCGGGGGGCGATGACCCGTGACAGTCACCTGGGTCCTCACAGGAGAGTCCCGGAGTGCCTGGGTGATCCGCTGGAGGCCACTTGATCATTGCAGAAAAGCGGGGCTCTCAGAGGCTGCCCCCGTGGACCAGCCTGCTTCGGACACCACCCTGGTGACCTGGGCTGGGCCCTATCCCATGGTTTCCTGGACCAGCAAGACCAGGCTGGGGCCGGAGTGGTCACTTAGTGCAGGGTGGTGAACCTATGGCACACATGCCGCAGTGTGACCTCTGTATCACTGAAAGCTCCGCAAGGCTCACCATCGCTGACTTACCTGTCAAGAACCAAAGGCACGGCTTGAGGAATCTAATGAAAACTTCAGCATACAGACAGACAGGTAGCAATGATTTACAGGGTGTGTGTGTGTGTGTACCGCTAAATAAGAGAAATAATATCACTGAAGTCATAAACATCTCTTCTGGGAGAAGGAAATGAACTTGGATTAGTGTTTTGGATGCCTTGAGAAGCATAAACCATTTTATTGTTCCTAGTTTGATGGCTCTATGGAGAGTTTAAAATGTTCAGATGATCTGAGACCTCTTTACCTAACTCCGATTATGTCTCCTCCCCTGTCTGTCTTTTGCACCTGTCAGAGGTCTCTGCTCTCGGCTATGGACCCAAATCCCCTGTGGAATTTAAAAAGCGATCCACTCACCAGGCCCCGTGCCCACGTGTGGCCCACCTCCATCCGGAGCTCCACTTTTGGGTGGGGAGGGTCCTCACCACACAGAATGAGCCATCTGAGAGGCATGGGGGCCCCTGCTGCCTGGCTCCCCACATCTTGGAAGAGCAATGCCAGGCTGGGCCAATGAAGATTCAGCCACTGAACAGTGGCTGAACAGAGCGAGGGTGACCCATTGGTCAGTGGCGGGGTCAGGTGGACTGCATGCTGGATTATCTCGCTCCTAAGCAAATCAGAAGGGACATGGAGGGCTGCTCTTGGCCCTCTGTGGATAAATGGCAGGTCAAAGGGGTGAGCTGTAAAAACGGGTTCAGCTAGGCCTGATGGCGCATGCCTGGAACTCAGCTGCTCAAGGCACTAGGATCCCGGGTTCAAGGCCGGCCTGGACCTGTCTCAAAAAACAAAACAAAACCAAAACAAAAAGGTGCAAGGATCGAGGATAATGGATCGAGCTTGGGCAGCATTGGACAGTTAGTGCCTCCCTCAGGCGGTCCTTCCTGACACTTCTGTGGTTGAAGGTGACCCTTCTCCTGTCAGGTGACCTTAGAAAAGATGCTTGACCTCACTGTGCCTTGGTTTCCTTATCTATGTCATGAGATTGTTGAACTTGGGTCCTTTGTGTTCTTAGGCTTGGTGGCTGCCTCTGCTCCGTGATAAGCACTTGGACAGGATGTGACTGTAAAGCCTGGAACAGAGCCCTCGGCAGTTTTCACGTCTGTTGATGCCTTATCTGTGGGACAGTGGCCCATGGTGCAATCATCTGAGGAAAAGCTTAAGCTGGAGCCATGCCACACAGCTGTAACCCCCGCTCTTGGGAAGCTGAGGCAGGAGGATCCTTGCAAGTTTGAGGTCAGCCCAGGCTACCTAGTGAGACCTGGTCTCAATCAGTTAGTCAATAGAAAGGAAAAGTTTTAAATGTGGTTCCTAGAAAAGGTCCATGATGATTCAGCTTTATTCAAATATAAAATGAACATGATTAATAGCGAAGGGCGCTAAGAACTAAGCGGAGAAGGGGTGTGGGGGTGGGGACGCGAGTCCCCGAGGAAGCGGGGTGACGGGGCTCCCTCAGCTCCCAGGATGAACGCTGTTTGTTCCAGCTCCTCCTCACTGTGGAGGTCCAGGGCAGGTCCTGCTGGAGATGGGACTTGCGCCTCCTCCCGGCCCAGCCCTTCTGGAGGTCTGGAGATTGCTGCCCCCACCCCCTACAAATCTTCTACTCTCCCCAGCGCAGCAACCAGGCCAAGACCAGTGCCCACCCTTCATGGTGAGCAAGAAGACAGGCTCTTCCCATGGCTTGGGAAACAGCACAGTGTTAACTGGGGACAGGAGGGTGGGCCTGATGGAACACGCCTGTAATCCCAGCCGTCAGGAGGCTGAGGCGGGAGGATCACTGAGACTTCAAGGCCAGCTGGGCTACACAGTGACTTCAAGCCCAGCCTGCGCTACTAAGTGAGATTCTGTCTCAAAAAACCAACCAACAAACAAATACACAAGTGACAGAGAGAGGGACCACTAATCTCCAAAGTGCCTGCCTCTTTCTATCAGAGAGCAGGAGAACTGTGGGACCCCGAGGCCAAGCTCAGGCCTGTGCGTAGCCAGGGGACGGCGTTGCATTGCCAGTGGATGTGTGGCTGGGAAGAGGATGTCGAGGGGAGACGGCCGAGAGGTCCCGAGAAGAGAGCCTGCGCCCACCTGGCTGGACGGGGTGCGGGGCATTTGTGGGGAGCTGTCACTGAGGAGGGAGGGATTGAACTGCGGTGTGGGTGCCAGGAAGGGCTCAGGCCAGGCTTGCAGGGTGGCTCTTCAGGGTGGCTCGCCGGAGCCCAGGGGTCTTTCCACCTCTTCCTAGGCCTGATGGGCGCAGGGGCCACCTGCCCGGGGGTGGCATTTCCTTCCTCCTCCTGGGCCCAGCAGCAGCCAAGGGCAGAATCTTTAGGGAGGAGACACAGCGTCCGTGACAGTCACGAGTCCCCCCTCCTCACTTTCCAGGGGAGGGGAGTCCAGGGAGGGAACAGTGGGGGGCCGGGTGCCTGGGTCTCCGCGGCCCAGCGTCCTTGGAATTGGACTGGGAACTGTGGGAGCTGTCGGTGTGCAGGAGGAGAAGGGGCGGTCAGCACTGGTGCCCAAGCTACCTGCCATCAGAATCACAAACTCCTGACAAATACAAACTCCTGGGCCCCATTTCTGGGTATTTTATTATTAAGTCCTAGAATCTCCGCTTTTTTATAAGTGCAGATGTTACTGTTTTTTCAGCTGTCTCTCAGCCTGCCCTAGGACAACTGTGAATGTCATTCATTGTGGCATTAACGAGGGAAAGCAGAGAGTCAGAGGAGGAGCAGGGTTTGGAGCCCACACTGGATCCCCACGAACTGCCCGAGTTCAAATCCCAGCCCCGTCACTTGCTCGCTGCATCCCCTGGGCCAATCCCTCGCCTCTGTGTCTCCTGCTCCTCATCTGCCAAAGGAGAATCCTGACACCCGGTCACCACACAGACTCACAGGGCCCTGCTAGGGCAGTGTGATTCCACGCAGATGCAAAATCCACATCCGTGCTAGCGGCTACCACATGTGTCTGTCGTTCTGTGTGGCCGTGTTACCGGCTGCAGCTGTGACAGACTGTCCTAAAATTAGGTGGCTTAAAATTCAGTGTGTTGCTCAGTAGCACTCGGTACTAACTGGGGCTCCGGGACAGCAGGAAGGTCCTGAAGAACCTCACCCGCTGGTTTGTGCTTGGTGTTGGTCACCACGAGCCAGCGGTGCTCAGTCCCCGCGGGGCTGGGGAGGCTCCTCCCATCGGGCCTGGGATCCGGACAAACCTCCCAGAGGCTGAAGGCAGAAGCGGAGACAGTACAGGCCCCGCCTTGGGAGCTGCCCAGGGTTATGGCCAGCACATCCCATGGGCTCCAGTCCCAGCCCCGGTTCTGATAAAGGGGTTCGGTACCACTTTGGTAGCACTATGCGTTTATGAATAGAAAATGTCCGTGAGAATACACACTAAGGCCTTCACCGTGACACCGCGCTGGGCACAGCGGTGCCTGTCTAATCTCTGCTACTCTAAGGCAGCAAGGCCACGGGTTCAAGGCCAGCTGGGCAACTTAACAAGATCTTGCTTCAAAATAAAATTTTAAAAAGGGCTGGGAGCGTGAGGCTCAGTCACAGAGCGCTCTTCCCGCGGGTGTCCTTCCCAGGACTGCCAGGAGAAGGAGGAAGAGTCACGATGCAGAGTGACCCTCTTCTCCGTACTTGTGTGTCTTGCATTTCTCTCCTGGAATTTCCTATGGTGAGTAAACATTACAGTTGTGATTAAAAATTACTTTTCTTCTTTTGAAACTACACGTGAAGATTTGAAAGCTTCCTGTGAGCCAACATGGTGATAGTTCTACCAAAACAAAAAGAGAGGGGGAGAAACTAGCTCAGATTTATAGAGCACTGCCGGGGTTTTAGCTCAGCGGCCTAAGTACCTGCCTGGCAAGTGCGAGGTCGTGAGTTCGATCCCTGGTACAAAAAAAAAAAAAAAATTTATATAGTACTGATAAAATCCCAGTAGCTAGATCGAGAACAAAGAAGAAGGCAGAGCAGGTCTTCAGCCTATGCTAGTCACCCAGCAGGCCAGGGAGACCGCAAGGGCTGGGTGCTGAACTTAGAGTGGCGGAGAAGGAAGTGGAGGACACAGGGCTTCTGTCATGAAGGGCAGGTGTGACACAGCTGTGTCCTCCGTGCTGCTTCTGTGGGATGGACACACAGCAGCGATGCAGGGTGGCCTTGAGACCTTTCTTGGCATGACCCAGTCGCTAAATGTTGAAAGGACAAGGCTCCCCCAGAAGGCCACCTGCTCCCTGTTCAGCTGGAGACCAGGTGCCCACATCGGGGGCGGAGGGGTCGGGGTGGGGGGACCCAGAGAACAGAACTCAGCTGTGGGAAGGCGACTGGCCAGTCCCTTCCGCCGTGTGGGCCTTGGCTTATGTGGGAGGAGAAATAAAATTTGCGGCTGTTGACTCCGGAAGCTTAGGAAACTTCCTCCTGGCTAATGCAGTGACCCAAAATGAATGAGTTCTTAAGCTTCCTCTTAGGAGCCCGTTCGTGGAAATGCCCTGCCTGTGAAATCAGGAAGGCGCCAGCTGCCATCGGGGGGATGCGGCCACATCCAGGCGTAGGTGGCCCGTGGTCCCCGAGCCCCCAGCCTCGAGGTTCCAGAGCACATGTGTGTCATTGCTGTGTGAAGGCAGGCACCACAGAGGCCTGCAAAACCCCGAAGAGTAAAGGAATGGCTGGCTGGGGGCAATAGAAGGCAGACCTGGGGGGATGTGGGGTGGGGAGAGACGGTGGGGCGGAGGAAGAGAGGCCTTGCACCAAGCTCCTTGTGTTTTTCTTTTTGTATTTTTTTTCTTTTTATTTTTTTGTACTGGGGATCGAACTCACAACCTAGAGCTTGCCAGGCAGGCGCTTATGCCGCTGAGCTAAATCCCCAGCCCTGTAATTTTTTTTTTTCTTTTTGTCTTTTTGAGACAGGGTCTCACTATGCAGTTCAGACTGACCGTGGGCTCCCGTTGTAGCCCAGGCTGGTCTCGAACTTGCAAATGATTCTCCTGCCTCTGCCTCCCGCTGAGATTATAGGATTACAGGTACGCACTACCACGCCCAGCTTGTGTGGCCTTATCTTTTGGTTTGTTTTGTTTTATAGTACAGGGAGGTGAATCCCACTAAGCCACTCCCCCACCCTTGTTTTGTGAGACAAGGTCTCTAAGTTTCCCAAACTGGGCTTGAATTTGTGACCCTCCTGCCTCAGCCTCCCAAGTAGCTGGGATGCTGGCATTTTCCACTGTGCCTACCACATTTCCATGTGAATGTGGACAGATTTGCTGGGGAAAGGGGGCTCCGTGGCAGCCTCTTGAGCTGTTTGGTTCTGTGTCTCTGCTCCCTGGATAAATAGCACATAGTAGTGGCCTCTCCCTGCCACTTTTTTTGAGACAGGGTGTCCCTATGTAGTGCAGGCTGACCTTGAACTCATGGGAATCCTCCTGCCTCGGCCTCCTGAGTGCTGTGGTTACAGGTGTCCACCACCATGGCTGGCTAGTTGGTAATTAATCAAATGTCTATGGAGTAGATGATTGAACAAATGGATCAATTACCAAACCAACTCTTTTTCTTTCCCAGTTTTATTCACCATTTTTCCATTTCGACATACACATGTGCTGATTTTTTCACCGATGTTTCTTTTAGAATAATTTTGTTTCCCCCATTTTTACCTTGTCTACCTGAAAGACAATAAAACTCACCTTCCCCTCCCCCCTCCCTTCACACCCAGCACAAGGCTTTAGACGTGTGACATCCACTGGTGGGTTTGCGTGTTTGTGTTTGTTTTTGTTGTACAGAGCTCAAAATAGTAACAGTCCTGTGCTTATTCTTTTGCAGGGAATTTCTCAGATGACAATTTCTTTCCTGTCCTGCCCTCGTAGCTGACCTTGTACTATGACAGTGGACATAGTTCAACACAAGGCTGTAGTTTCCACACAAGTGACCTTTGGCTTAGGCAATCCAGATAGGAGTCACTAAGCAGAGACAGTTGTGTATTTGTCCCACTTGCATTTATGAAAGTCTATCACATCCTACCCTGCACTTTCTGATTTGCCAGAGCAGAACGGGCCAGAATGAAGGTGGCTTCTGGGAGTTCGCCAGTGCCCCCACCTGTCTGGCGGCGGGTGACAACCCAGGATACCTTCCCTGCCCCTGCTCCCTTCTGCAGTAGCTGCACTTCCTTCCTGCGCTAAGGCAGAGTGAGGGGCCAGGAGGCGGATGATGAGGTGACCTGAGCAGAGGGGTGGGGAGAGCGGCACCTCCTGAGAGGCCGTGCTGAGTGAGGGGCTCCGCGGCCTTGCACGGTTCTCATCCTCTCTCAGCTTTAGGAGACCGCGCCTCGGTGGGACCCACCGCGTTGCCAGGCAACCATTGATGCTGCTGCTGCCTTTGCTCTCAAGTCCCTGGGCTGTGTGGGCAGCAGCAGCTTCCTCTGCCACCCAGGATTCAACCCTGGATTGAGCCAGGACCATCCCTAGAGGAGACTAAATGTGCTGAAGGGGAATTCACAGCAAGGGGAACTGATATTTCAGTCCTGCTTTTTGCCGGGTGCTGTATTTTCCTTCCATCTTTCATTCTTCCTTTTTCTTTCTTTCTTTCTTTCTTTCTTTCTTTCTTTCTTTCTTTCTTCTTCCTTCCTTTCTTCCTTTCTTCCTTTCTTCCTTTTTCTTTCTTTCCTCGTTGTTTCTTCCTTCCTCCCTTTTCTGTCTTTATTACTAAAAATTGCATAAACATGCAATTTTAAATATCTTAAATTCATAATAGTGGGCCTCACACAATTTCCTTTTCCGTATCTATCTTGCTAGAGATCAAGATCTCATTTCTGCTATTTCAGCAAGCTATGTGAAATTGCTGGCAAATTAGTTAGACTTAAAAAAAAAAAGAATCCAATCACTTGCAATCACAGGGATAAAACTGGGGGCCGTTATGCTATAAAATAAGCAGACATCAGAGGACAAAAACTGCATGATCTCACTTATATGTGGGATCTAAAAAAAAGTCAAACCCACAGAACCAGGGAGTGAAAGCTGGTTAGGACATGGTAGAAATGGACAGATGTTGCTCAGAGGATACTAACTTGGAGACACACGCTGAATAAGTTCTGTAGATTTATACAGCCCACCTACTATAGTTAGTCATAATAATGTAAAGTTTCCTTGAAGTCTGCTAGGACAGTAGATCTCAGGTGGTCTCACCACCAAAGTAACTCTGTGGAGTCGAGGGGTTAATCACCTGTTACATACATCAGATCATGTTGGGCACCTTGAATATGTTCAGTTCCTATCAGCTATACTTCAGGTGACAGATGACAAACCACTTGGAAGGAAAAGCAATTAAAAAGAAATCAAAACCAAATCCTCCATTTCATAGTTAACCAATGTACAATCAGCATATAGCTAGTACTGACAATTGGAAAATAAAAATAAATCTATTGCCTTCATCATTCAAAAAAGTTCCAAAATGATGTGACTTTTTAAACAAATAAAATACAGGACAGCTAACTTTGATTTCATGAACAATGTAGTGCAGACTTTTTGCTGGGAAACCTGAGTCTCCTTCTGTTCTCAAAGGTGCAAAGTAACTGGAAAGCTTGAGATTAAAGCTGGGAGGTGATACAGCTCTGTCCACTAAAATCTGTTCTTTCTATCCCATTTCCCAGACTTCCTTGCAGTTCAGTGTAGCCAAATGGCTAAATATCCCCCTGAGAAATGTGGGTATCACATCTCTGAGTGCTGTGAGCCTCCGCTAGGCCTTTATCATCAGACCCGACTATGTCTCCTCTCCACACACGCAGACCTAGACCTAGCAGTGACGCAGCCTTGACTTCCCAGGCCTATGGGATGGAGCAGCAACACGATGGGAGGAAGCTGGGTGCTTGAATGATGGTGGGGATAGAGCCACCCAGTGCCTGGCAGGCTCACCCTATCCCTTCCCAGGGAACAGCACCAAGCGCCGTCTTCCGTAAGGCACGCGATTGATGGATGTCTTCATGAAGGTGGTGTAAGTTACGTTAACTAAGCTAGAGACTGATTTGGAAATGGCACTGCTGTTGTGAGGACCTAAAATATGTGGTGTTGCTCAGCAGTTGGGAGATAAGGAAATCAATATCGAGTTCTGGAAAGCTGGGAGGCGGCCAGCCGTGACCACCTGAGGCCAGCCCACTCCTCTAGGAAGCCGGTGGCCCTAGGAAGCGGTGGCTCCTTCCTGCTTCCTGCTCTTCCAGCAAAGGATTACCAGAAAGAGCACCGGTAAAAACTGGCCAGATTGCCGTGTCCAGAAAATGTGCAAATGTGGATCTTTTCAGAGTTGGAAGTCTATTGCTTATGTGCCCAAAAATACGAAGGGGTCCACTATATTCGCTCCAAGCATTTTTCAAAGGCCCATTTTAGTTTCTCAGCCAAGCTAGGAGCCAGGCTTGAGGCAAAGGTGAGGGTAAGGACCTAGGATTTGCACTGAGTCTGGGGTCTTGTTCCACATAGACTCCTGGCAGTCACTAAACTAGAGAACCAATGGTCACAGGGAAACAGAAATAGAGCAGCTGTAGGAACCCGCTGAAGAAGGACATTTGGGAGTGGAGATCGGTTCATGGGACAAACTGCTGCCTTCTGTTTCCAAGGGGATTAAAATGCCAAAGAAAAAAGTGTTAAAGTGTTCACACCTTACAGCAACCTGAGGGCCCCCACACCCAGGTCACCTGGAAACGGGCTGTGAAGTCTGCACAGCTCCATGAGGGCTTGATCCTGAGCTGACTGCAGACGTTCAAGAGAAGAGAATGGATCCTGAGCCCCTCACAGGCAAGGCCACGGGCAGGAAGGACAATCGGCAAACCTCTTCCGGGCTCCTCCCCACTAGAGTTACCCAGGCGCTCACTTGTGGTTACCGGTCACTCCTTTCCAGTGCTGCAGGAATACGTTAGAATTCATTTAGACACCACATCATGGCGTGTATTTAGGTGGTTTCTAGGTGGTGGTTCTTGTAGGGGGGGTTGGTATCATGCTGTGAACACTCTCTAAGTGTTTCTCAGTGCTCAGGAGCACAGATTTCTCTGGGGTTACCTTCCTAGGAGCACAGTTGGTGAATCATAGGGTACTTGACTCAAAATGCCAAACTCAAAGTAGCTGTACCAGCTAGACTTCTCATGATGTCTCCTTTTTATGTGTTTCCTTTGTTTCATAGCCCTCTCTGTATTTACCTTCAGATGTTATCACTTTGCCAGTTTTGTGGGTGTTTACCAGTCTGATCTTTGGGTGAACAAAGCAGTGAAATTTAATGCAGTCGAATTTATAAGCCTTTGGATCCAACTTTTCTCCTTCCTATCTATGGTTCACATTCAAATGATTTCTGAGCATTGATCTAATTGGTTGGCCCAGCAAAGTACAGGGCGGCATGGTTGGTGGTGTTCTCGTGCCCGGTCACTTCCTAGGTCTAGGCTAGTGGTGGCAAACAAATGGCGCATGTGCTGCAGTGGCCCATTGGTATCAGTGACAACTCTAAAGGGTTCACCGTCCCTGGCCCCAGCTGTCCGCAGATGTCTGCGTTAAGGCCAGTGCCAAGCTCTGGCCCTCTCAGCTGTACATAAGACACGGAATCCTGCTTAAAACGATCAATGGGGGAAGCAGAAAGAAATCAGACAAAGCGTACAGTATCCAAGCCGAGGAACATGACTCTTGGGTACATAGTCTGGATACCCAGTGGGATTTATTCTAAGTTCTTTAGAAAGAAGGAAATTCTGTAATTTACGACAACCCAGATGGAGCTGGCGAACACTGTGTTAAAATGACATAAGCTGGGACACAGAAAGACAAACACCAGGTTGTTATGGGTTAAATAGGAAGTGACCACCAAGTACTTTGTCACAGTGGCGGAAGTTAACACACACATTCTCTCCTTGCAGGTAGAGGTTAAACAAAGCCACAGAAGTAGAAGGCAAATGGTGCTTATCAGCAGCTAGAGATGGAAGAAGACTAAGGAGCTGTTAGACAAAGGACATACACTGTAGTGAGGAGGAGGGATATATGTGTTGTACACAATGAAACTGCAGCTAATAACTGTGCATTGTGTGCCTGAGGGTTGCAACCAAAAGCAGAAGAAACTGTACTCACTACCAATAATGCTGTCAGTGCACTTCCAAATATGAAGAGAATAATTCATAGGAAACTTCTTGGAAATTATGTAACTCTGGGACTTTACAATTCAAACGTTCGGCAGTTGAATACTTCATAGCACTAAACCATGCTAAGATGTGAGTTGCAAACAGTTTATCAATTACATTAGGGTGACTTCATATTTATTATAGTAAGTTTAAAACTTTTAAAGTCTGTTGAAATGATAACTACGATTGCACTCTAAAGGGTGGCAGTCCAAAGTGTAGAGAAAGGAGAGTCGAAGAGTTGAGGTTTGCCAGGATTCATGAAGGAATTTCCAAGAGCGAGTTGGACTGGGTTGACATGAACGTTCCTGTCACTTCAGGAAGCTCTGTTCCCACTTCTGAAAACAGGAAGCTACTCCTCCTAGGAGCCTCAAGCTCAAATGTAAAGGGGAGCAGATGGGGATTGCGTGGGGAAGACTGCAAACGGGAAAACTGAGGGGAAGAGCAGAGAGCCAGGAAGGAACTGCAGCAGGATCACGGCTCAGCCGCCCCAACAAGCATGCTCTGAGTGCCTGCCACGCGACAGATGTGCGGTGCAGACCGAGTCGAAGGCAGGATCCCTGTGTCAGAACTCTTCGTGTCACAAGTTAGAGAGAACTTGGCTCCAACTCAATAAGAAATCCTTCTGACTCATGGGTGGAAGTTGAAAAAGAAGGGAAGGCTTCGGGGTTGGACTCTTTCAGTGGCTCCTAGGTCATCTCCCCTCTGTGTACCAGTCTCCTCCTCGAGCTGCCTTCCCTCATGGAGCCAAAACAGTTCCTGTGGACCCCAGGATTTGCAAAAGAGATGAGAGTGGGGATGGAGGTTCCTTTTAAAAGCAATGACCCTCTTTCTCAGGAACACCTAGCAAAGACTGCATTGTTTTTCTTTGGTCCAAACTGGGTGCTATGTAGTTTGGATGTGATTTGTTGCCCAGCGCTTCACAGTCTGGGCCTGGACCCCAGTGGTGGTATTAAGAGGTGGTGGAGGATTTAGGAGCCAAGGCTTAGTGAAAGGTAGCTAGGTCATTAGGAGCATCCCTCTGGGAAGGTTTAATGTCATTTTCATAGTACTGGGGGGTTGTTTTATTAACAAACAAACATCCTCCCCATGCTCTGGCTCCCTGCCTCCCCACATTTCATTCTCACAGGAGTCTTGCTATTGTGATGCCATCTGCCATGCTGTGATGTAGCCAGAGGGACCCCCGCCCCACCAGACCTGAGCAGAAGCCAGTCCTATGCTCTTAGATTCCAGAAACATGAGCTGAGTAAACATTTTTTCTTTATATATTACTCCACCCCCAGACATTTCATTATAGCCCCAGAAATGGACGAATATACTAGAGAAAATCTGGCAACAGACAGGACTGGCCAGGGAATATAGGAAGCCCTTAGCCTGAGGTAAATGAACAACCATTTAT
The DNA here is from genome assembly GCA_004027455.1 of Hydrochoerus hydrochaeris. Lineage (NCBI taxonomy): Eukaryota > Metazoa > Chordata > Mammalia > Rodentia > Hydrochaeridae > Hydrochoerus > Hydrochoerus hydrochaeris. The sequence goes on from PVLA01005379.1 coordinate 13,943, forward strand.
TAAATACCATGTATATGCCAAACTCACTCTAGTCATTTTATTCACATTATTCTTTTTAGCTCTCACAACCCAGTATGGATACTCCTGTCTCAGTTTTCTAAAAAAGAAAATCGACATTCAGAAAAGTACCATGCCTAGGCCACCCAGCCCGCCGATGGCGGAGTATGGAACGGCCTTCCTGGACCTTGTCGTGATCCAGTGGAGTTTGTATTATAATCCCATGGAAATTCCAATACACCACTTCCAGTGCAATCCACGGCAAAAATAAGGACACTGAAGAACATCTGTAGTTGTGGGGAGCCAACTGGGTCCTAAGTCAAGTTAGAAAGATGGCTAACCGGGACAAAGGCCTTGACTCAGGGCTGACCCCAGGGTTTTGTTAATTCACGAAGAGGGCAGTGGCTGGCAATGAGTGACTGGGAATGGTGGGGAGTGCATGACTGCTGTGAGCCAGGCTGGGGAGGGGTTCTGATAGTGCCCCTGCACTATGCAGAGACAGAGAGACGCTGAGAGAGTAATCTGCGTATCACAGATTGAGTAAGTATCTTGGGTTTAGGGGTCAGTGCTTCAGCTCCCATGTGTCATCTTCATGCCTTGCTGTCACAGCCTCTTTCTGGAGACTCAGTCCCAGCCCACAGCATGGCATCACTCGGCCTGGCTCACGCATACTGGTTGGGAGCTGTGGGTGGGGCATCACTGACCTGCGCGTTGATTTTAACTGCATATCAGCACCTCAGCTAGACCTATTTGTGTTGCTTAAAGCCAGTTGAGGGGATAAAGAAACATCCTAGCCAGCTCTGTGCACATCAGTACACAGAAATAAGGCCAAGTTTAGCCAAGATGGAGTCAAATGCTCGTCTTCTTAGGAGCACTGGTTCCTGCAGTGGAACAGGATTCAAACCCTGATACTCAAGGGTCTGAACTGTGGAGCTGAGGACACAGATGAGGTTATTCAAGAATGGAAGAAAATGTGTTTCCAGCCTTTATCTTCACAATGCAGTGATTCTCAGTTTATGTGACTGCTTTTCTATTAATATAGTCACTTAAAATTCTCCCGTTATGAAGGGTTCTTTTTTCTTTTTCCTGTATCATCTAGGATTCTTTCGGCCACAAGTACCCAGAAGCACTAAGTGAGCAGGCCAAAGCAAGAGGGAAAATCTCCTTACACAGAGGGCGAAAGGAGGGCAGCCCCAGGGCTGATAATCCAGTGTCACCAAGAATACAGTTTCTTTCCATTCTACTGCATCTCTGTCCTGCATCCTCAGCATGTCACTTAGGCCTGTAAGCTGACTCCCTGGTGGACGAGGGGTAGCTGTCAGAGTTCAGGCCAAAGCAGGGAGAACCGACCACACCAGTTGACAGTTATGTTATCTCTGGGGTACGGATTTTTTTTTTAATTCATAAAGAAACCCTTCCCCAAAGCTTCATTATTTTATTTTTTTATTTTTTGGTACCAAGACTCAAACTCACGACCTTGCATTTGCCAGGCAAGTGCTGCACTGCTGAGCTACATCCCTGGCTCCCCCGGAGCTTCCTGGAAGATCTGCCCTCACATCTTGCTTCCCGGTACAGCACCCTCGATTCCTAGCCAGCCACTAGCAAAGGGAAGAGGACTGCCTGGTTGGTTTAGGGGATGAAGAGGGTGAATTAACAAACTCAAGATTCCCCTAGAAAAGGCAGCGGCTGGGGGTGGGGGCTGGGTAGGTGGGAGGAGGGGATATGACAGTCATGGTGACAGGGACATTGGCCATCAGGCTGCTACATCATGCATTCTCAATGCCTGTACTAGTATCCTAGGAGGGCAAAATATTGGTTGGGGGAAGCTTTTATGCTTCTTATATTTAGAGCACACACATACAGAATTGGTGTCTCTAAAATGCAGAAATTTCATAGGGAAGGTAGTTAGGGGGAAAAAATGTCTGCATAGGTTCCTGGGGGAACAATAACAAAGCTGGAAACACTGATCTACAGACATCTGCACCAAATGAGTGGCCTGGAACAAGGGCTAGGCTGTGTGGTGCTCAAGGTGACATTTTAAGAACAGATGCAACAGGAGTAGCTGAGAGGCGTCCAGTGGTGGCGGTTATTAAAACACCACCCTGATATCCTCTGCCTGCACCCAATACCTTATCTCATTCTGGTTCAGAGGCGTAGATATGGTAGCAGCTAATATTCATTAAATGTTTTATTTATATCTTTCACTCTGCTGAGTATTTGACAGCTATAACTTGTTGAAAGTTTGCAAGTAAAAAGGTTACGATTATTATCTCCCTGTGACAGATGAGGCAGTGAAGCCCAGGAAGGCTGGGTAATTCTTGTAGGAAAAGGGCTGAGTGAGGATTAGGGGAAAAAAATCGATTATTTAGCTTGAAATTTTCCAATCCTAGCAGTCTTCACTCTCTGCGATTGTCCAAGACTGTGAAAATAGCCATTTGAGCTGAAACCATGATAATCTATAGTGATATAGGGAAATGAAAGACCCAATCTATTATGTCCGTGAGTTTGTGTTCTCTAAAATCGAAGAATGAATTTTAGGAACAACAGAGATGAGGAGTAGAATATATTTATTGAGAGAAAGCTTCTGTCTGAAGAGAGACAGAAGGGGGTCCCGAGCAGGTTGCCCAGGACTCTGTCTTTTCCAAGGATTTTTATGGAGAAAAACCACGGGGAAGACCAGGAACTCACAAGGCAGAGGGGCATAAGGTGGGACATAACTTTAGTCAGCCAATAAGATGAATAGTTCAGGTAAAATTGATTATATTGGGTCCAAATGGGAAAGCAAGTCAAGCAGGCACCCGGCATTCTTGGAGCTACGACCTTTTCCCTAGAGGGATGGAATAGTGGCTCCAGGGTGAGAGGGAACTAATTGGAATATCAGTCTTTAGGATGTGGATTCATTTGTTGGATCCTTTGTCTTGAGGCCTGGCCCACAGCAGGAGGTGTCTGTCTCCCCCACAGCTGCCAGGGGTCTGCCCTGGCTCCGTGGAGGGCCCAGCCCTGTCTCACTGCCTATGATGTTTTTGACTAACTCAGCTGCCGGCAACAATAGGATTATTATTAGAATTGTTTTGCAACCTTTCAATTTTTTTTTATCGAAACACAAAACATTCTTTTACTGTTTGTGGTAAATGCCTAGGGAAATGAAAATGATAGTAAAACCAATCTTTATCTAGCAGATTGTAATGTAAAATGCTAGCAACACTGAAAATTTTTAAACTGTTTCCTTGTCTTGTAAAAGAAACTTACCTGGAGTCACTGGCACAGTGCCTTTTGCTGTTGAGCCCCTGATGTTCATGAAGGCCCTTGGTGCTTTTCTACCCTGTGGTGATTCTTCCTGCTCCCTAAATTTGGAGCAACTGCTAACATTTCAGCCTTTGTACTTCTGGTGTTGTGAAATATCACCTGGAACTCTTTCGTCCTTTTTGTCAAAACCTCTTTTCCCAATTAGTCACAATGGTGCCTTCTCGGCGATCCCCTGGCCGCACAGGTGGAGCCTGCAAGGTGTCATTCCCATGATCATCAACATTAGGCTTCATGTCCCCGGTTGTCACTTTTTATCTCTTTAGTGTCTTGTCTTTTTTTTTTTTTTTTTGTCTTTTTGAGACAGGGTCTCTCTATGCAGTTCAGGCTGGCCTTGAGCTCACTTTGTAGCCCCGGCTGGTCTCGAACTCACAATGATCCTCCTGCCTCAGCCTCCTGAGTGCTGGGATTACAGGCATGAACCACCACGCCCGGCTCGTCTTTTTTTCTTCCTTCCTTCCTTGTCCCCTCCCCCATCTCCTGCTCTCCCCCTACTTCTGACCTATTTCTTCTTCCAAATCTCACATGGGTTTATCACAAAGAGACAAGCCTGGGTTCTTGCCTGTGTGTGAACTGAACAACAGATGGGTAGTGATGTGTCACCAACCAATAGGCTTTGAAAAAAGTGACACCATTAGCCATGACAAGGATGTGCATCTTATTTACACAGTCGTCCATAGGATAAGAGCCTGAGGCATAGCTTGCATTTTGCAAGATTACTTGCAGTTAATATGTAAGGGTAACTGCAATCTGAACTCTGCTGAGGGTGGCTGGTTTTATTGAACTAAGTGGTACCTGAAATCCATGCATATTAGAGACCTGCAAATTAAGGCTCACCTGCATATACAAAGTCAGCAGATCAACACAACAAACTCCGTGCACCCGACACCCAGTTTCATCCATTACCAACCTTTGACCAATCTTATTTCTGCAGTATTTCCTCCCATCCTCACCTTCTTACACGATCTTGAATCAAACCCCTGACATCTCACTGCTTTATGCATAAATATCTCTATTCTTGATTCAAAAATACGGATGTGAACTCAACTGTATTAAATTAGAGTCTCAACTCCTAATGTCACACTCTTCAGCTTCGTGGGGGAGGCTGTAGACAACAGCACAGCACATTGCCAGGTCTCTGCCCCTTTCATCCTGACAACAGCCCTGTGAAATATTTTAGACATCATTTTTATAGAGGAGGAAACTGAGGCACAAAGGGGCTAAGTGACTTATCCATGACAACACAGTGAGTGAGACACTTAGTCAGATCTCCTGACCCCACGTGTTGTGTCTTTCTGTACATTACAGCTGTACAGAGAGGTCCTTCACCTCTGTGGACTTTCCCCTGTGCCCAGCACCCTGGACAAATCAGAATGTAGGGGTCCCTACATCCCTTCCTTCACCTCCAGCCTTACTGGAATATGCTTTTAATAGAAAAAATTTAAAAACATTATGTGACAGTTAAGTTTAATTGTCTACCTGATTGGCTTAGAAACAGCCTAGGGGATTGCTAAAGCACTCTTCTAGGTATGGCTGAGTGGGTCACAGAAGTATAACCTGGGGTCTACATCTGGTCCCTAAGCCTTTCCTCTTTGGGGCCGGTCCCTCGCTCTGCTTCCCTGCTGCCGTGAAGTAAGCAGCTCTGCTCCATCACACCCTTGATGGATCACTCCGTGATATTTTTGCATTGGAATCAGGTGATCACGTACTGCACCCTCTGAAACCATGAGCCATGAAAAACCTCTCCTTTTTTAAGTTTTTGGCCTTCACATAGTTTGTCTACATGGCAAGATGCTGACTAATACAGACTCAGCACCAATCCTGCTCAGTATAGCTCTTTCCCTGTCCTGAGAGATATGGATCCTACCAGCATGCCGGGGCGGGTGCAGAAGTGCCCCGGTCTATCAGCAACTGCCTCCATGGAATCTGTCCTCCACCATGACTCAAAGAACAGCTGTGGAGCAGGCTGCCTGGCTGAACCACACTGGAATGAGTGCTTCTAGGATTAGGATGAGTCTGGCTCTTGCTTAAACTCCACAGCTCTGAGCTCTGGAGCCTGGGGAGGAATGTTGCCCGGAGGGACCCTGTCTGTGTTGTGATACAGAGGAGGAGGGAAGGTGGAGAGATGGAGAACTTCTGCCTCCATTCTGTGGGTACCTCTCTGAACTCTGCCACTGATTCCACTGAGATATGCTGTGCCCCAGCCCCGAGTCCTCTAAGCACTAAGAAAACAGGACGGTTTCTCCATGGTCTCTCCATTCTCTTCTCAGATCTCCCCATGAATCTTCCTTCTTTTCTAGAAGGAAAACACATTTTCTTTTTTGATCCTGGCAGGAGTCAAGGTGAGGAGGATCCTAGCACCCCTATTAGGAAACTCTGACTGGGGTTTCCCAATAGCCTCCCAGGTGGCTTTAGGTGTAGCTGGGATAGCTGAGGAAGGAGGCATATTAGGGCACTAGTGCAGAGAGCCTGGAGGCTCTTCAAAGAAGGCAGAAATGGGTGACCCAGTTTACTGCTGATCTAGGTCTCAGACCCTCTAGCCTTACAATAGGCATCAACTAAAAAAGAAGGCATGGGGTGCCAATGTAACTCAGGGGTAGAGAGCTGCCTAGCATGTTCCAGGACCTGGGTTCAATCACCAGAACAAAGGATGGTCACTCTTTTGGCTGCCCAAATCCACCTTCGCCCTTGAATCTTTATTTCTAGTGACAGCATTGACATAGACTTTCCTCTGGGAGATTTCCTCTATCACGCTAAACGATTCCCGTGGACCACCAACCAGCAACCTCCCCTTCTCTCCCACACAGCCAGAGCTGACCAATCAGAGACATCCTTGGGCTGTATGTATGGACACTGTTGCCAAGCAGAAATTAAATAAAGCTGAAACTACTACTGGCAACCACGGATACCCTTGTGTGAAGAAAACTCATTTATGGTAGGAGAAAATGAGAGAAAGAAGCAATGTGGACTCTAGGGAGAGCGGGAGGGGGAGGGGAGGGAAGCGTGGAGAGGGAGAGAGGCAATCTGTTTAGACTGACAGCTTTAGTCTCTGGATTAAATCATCATATCAACTAGCAATACTTATGTCAACTAATTCGTGTGTGTGCGTGTGTATGCGCGCATGCGTGCATATATAAGATGAACTTTTCAATACTTAGAACACAGAGAATCCTGATTCTCCTTCAACCTTTACAGTGGTCCTATCAAGTAGCTGAGGTTCAGAAGGCATCTGTCCAAAGTCACTCAGGCAGCAGTGGGGAGCTAGGGCTCACATCACACTTCTCAGATCCCCAGATTGCTCCCCAAAGATGGGTTGAACCTGGTCCTGCCCCAGAGAAGCAGTATCTGCCAGGAAGAATAGACCCTTATCCAACTATACGGCAAAATGGAACATAAAGCTATAAGAAATACAAATAAGATTCTGCAGGTCCCCAGGATGAGAGTTATTTGAGACCAACTTGTGTGTCAAGTCAGCCCAGTCCCACAGTGGGAGGTTCCTGACCACATGGGTGCCAAAGGAACCCACAAAACGGTCCCCCTAAGTCATCTTGGGCATCCTGAGCACAGGCTACTTATTGACAAACAACCAGCAGCTTTCACAACCTGCGCAGAAAGTGATTGCATCAAACGGTTTGCACTATTTGCAGTTCGGTGCTGTTTGTGACTCTATCGCTCACAGTTGCAGTTGCCCTGGAACCTTTGCTCTGAAGAGCCCGGCCTCAACCCCAACTCCTTTGCCACCCCTACTCCACCCCCCTTTCTAATCACTGCTCTCTGGCTTGCTCTGTGGGCCTCTATGACTTCCTGCTAGAGCCACAGTGCGCCTGCAGCTGAGTGGGAGTTGGAAATAAGCATGAATATTCACTTCCCAGGCATCCACCAAGGAACACGAATTCGCACATGCCATTTGCAAGCTATCTGCAGGAGCATGCAGCACATTTGGTTGTTTAATCTTTGTCTTGGTTACTTTTCTCTCATCACTGAGACAAAATACCCACCACCTAAAATTAAGGATGGAATTATTTATCTTACAGTCGGTGGAGGTTTCAGTCTATAACCAGCTGGCTCCAAGGCAGTGGGGCATGGCCCAGGGGCAAACTTCAACACAGCAGCCAGCAAAGCAGCCAGAGCAAAAGGCCGAGGGGCGGGGTGCAGAGCAAGTCTCTTTTCCTCTTTTATGTAGTACACAGGCCACACTCCCACTCCAAGGCAGGCGGAGCACTCACAAAATCTCCATGCCCTCCTCTTGCACAGGCTCAGGATGTTCACAAAGGAAGAATCCTGGCTGAATCTCTTAGTTAAACTTCCAAACTTCTCAAGTTGACACAATGTATCAGCCACAACAACCCTAGAATCTAAAAACAGGGTTTTTAACCTTTTCTTTTTCTGACTGTAGCTTCCCTTAGGCTCGGTAAAATAATTCACAGATCACCTGCTCTGTGCTTTCTCCTGTCCAAATGGAAAAATAACTAAGGATACCACTGAGACCTATATAGAGAGTATTTGAGGAGATTACACGACACGTGATTTACCCATCAAGACACAAATGATTCATAGCCAAACTGCAATGCATAATTACCTAGAGGTTCAATTACTGGAAAGCTAAAGGCCAAAAGTACAGTTGAAGTCAGTATGTGTCATTAGTCACTTCAAGGTTCAAGAAGCCCTAACGACCTTTGTAATGATGGGACTAATAGGAAATTATAGTTAAAAGCAAGAATCACAGCAGTGGAGACTTTGACCCACACATGACAGTGTGGATGGTGGCCTGATGGCTGATGAAGCAGCTGTCCAGACAATGTGGGGACCGGTGGGACCCCATTGGGGTGCTCTGTGTCCAGCCACTTGGTCCCCAGAAGCCAAACTACTTGGTGGGATGCTAGAGCAAAATCCTCAGCATTTGGTAGCTTCTGATTTCTGTTTATGAATCCCAAATAGGATTAACTTGTAATAATTCAGTTAGCCAATTTGAGTAGTAGACACCCTCTGTGAGAATAAGAGTATCTGAATTTGTAAATAGTTCATCCCAGGCTTGCTTTTGCGGGTCTGTTTAAAGGTCGGATGGATATTAGGTAGAAGTTAAAAATCCCTGACTAGAAGGCCCTGAATAAAGCTAAATTACTATTCTTGGGGGTTTTAATACCGACACCCAACACCTGAGACCTGGAGACATTTATTCCAACCCTCTGGCTTTCTACAAGGACAGTTACACCAGGACAGGGAATATAGTTCAGCAGTAGAGCACCTGCCTAAGCATGAGGTCATGATTTCGATTCCTGGTACTAAAAAAAAAAAAAAAAAAAAACCAGAATGAAAAGAACAGTTACACCAGCGCCTCAGGCGAAAGGTGAGCATTCCATGTTAACTCCCCACCCTGTCCCACCCCAGTGAGTGCCACACAGGTAAAGTGTCTTGAAAGATTTTCCACACTTGCTAATTTAAAAAAAAGTAACCTCCTTGTTGGCAGTTCACAGCAGAGTTATCTTTTATTTCTGGAACTCGATTAGAATTAGTTGGAAGCAAGACTAGGAAGCAGTCTGCTAGAAGACCCAGCAGTGCAGGTCTCCAAAGGGCGCAATGCCCGAGTGTTTCCACCTTAGGGAGCAGCAGACTCCCACTGCAACACCTTACCCCTCCCAAATGCATGTGCACGCGGGACTGCCATCCTGAGGGAGCAGGAGCAACCTGTGAGGCAGGTGACCTTAGGTAAATCACAACTCTCTGACCTCTTTTTCCCTTTTCTGCTAGGTCCATATTCCTCCTCATTTTTTCCTTTCTTGCTTCATTTTGTTTGGTTTCTCTGCTCCTGCTTTCATTACCCAACTTGCTTGCCTTCTGCTCATCCGTGAAGGATTCCACAGGACTTGCCAGAGACTTTGGACTTCAATAGGTAGCTGATCCTCAAGTCAAAGTCTAATGCAACCTAGATTTGTTGAGTCCTTTAAAAAACAAAACAAAACAAAGTGATCAGGCGTGGTGACACACACCTGTAATCCTAGCATCCAAGAGGCTGAGGTAAGAGGATGTACCTGCAAATTCAAAGCCAGCCCGGGATACACAGTGACATATGGTCTCAAAAAAAAAAAAAAAAAAAAACATCGAAGTGTTTGGCTTCCCATGAGTCTGGCAGTGCTCTCCACATAAATGCCCTTTGTGCGAGGAGATCTTCTCAGAGGTAAGCAGGTTTGTAGGTCTCCAACCACTCATGTGCCATAGAGGTCAGTACACGCTGCGAAAACCAAAGCTCAAGGTCACCTGGATACTGACATGGGTTTAACCGTGTCCTCTACTTCCCCAGTGTCATATCTTAAAGTTTCAACCTCCCGGACCTCGGCATGTGACCTTATTCGGAGACAGGGTCTCTATAGAGGTAATCGAGTTGAAATGAAGTCACACGGGTAAAGCCTAGTCTAGAGTGACTGGTGTCCTCAGGAGAGGAAATTCAGGACACAGACACCTGCAGAGAGGAGACTGCTAGATGAAGACACAGGGAAAAACCGGCAGCCTTGAGCTGACCGGGGAGGCTTGGGTGGATCCTCAGTTTGAGGCCCTCGGAACAAACAACTCAGCCCACATTTTGATCTCAGGCCTCTGGCTTCCAGAACATGGAAGACTTCTGTTGTTTCTGTCACCTCACTAGAGTAGGTTGTTCCAGCCACCCAAGAAAACCAGTACAACAGGGCCCAGAATTGTTCCTACCTCCTCCCAGGGCCGTTTTAAGAACACAATGAGCTAACAGAACTAAAGCACCTCACACATAGTTAAGGCTACAAGGGAGATGAAAAGGGTGATAATTTGTTAGGGGAAAACTTAGTGTGGACAGCTCTGTTAAGCAAGGATAGCACCCAGACACTGAAGAAAGAAAGGGGCAGACAGCACCCGGATTTAAGTGTAATATATGAGGGGCTTACAGGCAGGAGTTTGTCTTGGGTGGCAGCAAAGCAGGGAGACCCCCCACACTTGGAGATGGAAAGAAGGGACCTACATGGTAAACCTGGCAAAGGTTGCCAACTGGCGTGTACCTGGGCTCCCTCAAAAACTATTATTAACATAGCAGGTGTCAGTGAAGCGGCAGTCTGTGTGCAGCATGACGTGCTCTGTTAGGTCAATGACTTTGTTTATCTTGTAGGGCGTGGGATATGCCAGAGTCAGCTGGTGGGCACAGTGGCAGTTACACCCAAGATGGCTGCAGTCCGGTCAAGCTGGGTCCCTGCACAAGGAGGCGATAGCGTTTCCCGGCTGCCACACTGAAGATGCCACTCTTCCAACTAGCACATGGATCCCCGGCCGGTCTATTACGCTAGGTAGATGTTTGGTTTAATTATTGTGCTAATTGTCTGTTTCTTTCCACTAGAAATAAAACTGCAAGAAGTCAGGGACTTCCTATTTTGTTTGCTACTGTCTCCTCAGCACTTAGAACCCTGCCTGGTGCGTGGCAGGTCCTCAGGACGCACAGGATGGTGGATGTTAAGTGCATATTTGCATCCTTTCGTTTTTATCAGGCTGTTGCTACTGGCCCTTAAGACCTCGCTCAGATATCTGGTCCCCTGAGAAACCTCCCCAGAAGACCCACCCTGGCTGTGGCCTTGACGGAGCTGAAAGGGAAAGAAGGGAGTTTGCTTCCGTTTCTTTGGAGGAGCTCCGGCCTTCACCGTTGCCTGTGGACATCTGTCTCCCAGCTTCCAGTCAGACCATTCCGTTTCCTGATGTGGACTCCCTGGGACTCTACAGGGAGCTCCAGATCTTTGGCTTTTGACCTAATCCTCTGGCCATGCCAAGGGCTCTTTTGCATTCTTCCACCCCTGACCACAGGCGGCCATTGCTAAGTCTACCTTGAAAATCCCTTACATATTAGATTAGATCTGTTCCTTGCGTGAACCCTGACACTCCTGGTTTGGGACTCCTCGTTCATTCTCTTCAAAGGATGTTTCCATTATTGCACTGACCACATTGCACTGAAGGATTCCCCACTGTGGCCTCCTTGAAAATAGGGACCAACATGGTAAGAATGTTCTACAGTCCAGCAAGATGGCTCTGTGCTCATTAGTGGGCACTCTGTACTCAACCAAGCAAGCCAATGTTTTAGTCTGTTTTCCTTTTTCTTGTGATGCTGGAGATCAAACCCAGGGCCTCATACATGTTAGGTGAGGGCCGTTCTATTGAGTCACATCCTTAGCCCCCATTTTTCATTTCTATAACAAAACACCTGGGGCTGGGTAACTTTAGAAAAAGGTTTATTTAGCTCAAAGTCCTGCAGTGAGAGGTTCAAGGACAAGGTGCCAATCAGCTCAGCTCTAGTGGGGCCCTCAGGGCCAATGCATTCCAACAGCAGGGGCCTGTGTGGGAAGAGGAGGCCACTTAATGAGACAGGAAACAGAACCAATGCACAAGGAGCTCCAGTCTTTTATACAAACTTTCTCATGAAACTAACTGAAGGGGAACAATAATTCCTTCGGAGAGCCCATCCCCAACAACCTATGAGCCTCTCACTAGGCTCCACCTCTTAAAGGGCCCATTCTCACACCTGGTCCCACCGGGAACCATGCTTCCAAAACATGAGCCTGTAGGAGACAAATCCCATCAAAACCACAGCAGTGAGGGAGGGCACAGGCTGAGGGGGGCTCCGAGGTGGCTCACTGAGGCCACGCCTTGGCCTTGTTACCTAGACCAAGCACTTTAGCTGAAATGAACACCAATGCTGAGCACTCAGAAGGGAGCCCAGCTCCACATGTTCTTAGGTGTCACAGAGAAGCCACAAGTATAGGACAGTGAGGATGCCCTTGAAGATGTAAAAGTCAGCAAATCAGAGCAGAGAGGTGCAAAGTCACTTTCTAGATGAGAAAGAGAAGTGTCCTGGATATGCAAATCAGGAGTCTCAGTGGGTTCTGTTCACAGAAGTGAATGCAAATAAGTTCACCTGGGGCTAGGAGGGAGGCGGATGCTGGCTGGGAAAGAGGGAACAGCTGGGACTTGGACAGCTGAGGTCTGGGTAGAGATTGCCCAGGCTGGGAGTACAGCTGGGACTCCTTCCAGGGGAGAGTCTCAGATGGGAACAAAACCTCAGAGGTGGGGACGGAGCCCAGCTGGGAATGGAAGCGCTGCACGGCCCCCAAATAGTATGGAGGTGGAGGTGAATATGATAGATGATTCAGGGTAAGAGTTCTATACCCTGGGAAGCATTATGCTATTAGCATTTTTAAAAGTACAGGAGAGATGAGTCTGTAAATGTCATGGTGCTCTGAGGGAAGAGACAAAGACTTCTGGTTGTTTGGTTTTGTTTTTGTGGTACTGAGGACTGAACCTGGGGCCTTGCATGTCCTAGGCAAGTGCTTTACCATTCAGCTTTATCGTAAGTGCTCTAGTTATTGTTATTAATAATAATATTGTTATTATATTTTAAGACAGAGTCTCACTAAATTCCCAGATTGGCCTCAAATTTATGATCGCCTGCCTCAGCTTCGTTAGTATCTAGAATTATAGCTGTGAACCACCAAGCCTGCCCTCTCACGCAAACATTTTTTGAGCCAGAGGCTGCTAAATCTTGGGTATACAAAAGTCCACGTGAATAGCCTGTCCTACTAAGAGCTTATGCAGCCTGTCCTCCTGCGTTTCTGTAATCTCTAATCCAGGGTGAACAAGTGTTCCCTGGCTTCGTCCGGAGGGCTGGGGAATGGTTAGGAAGTTGTAGCTGTAGCTCCACAATAGCAAGCCAATCAGGTAGACCAGAAGGCTTGTCGGTGGCTAAGATGCTGGTCCTCAGGGAGGATCTGGGACCAAAGCCCCAGGACCTCTTGCTAGAAGCATGGACTGGGACTCATTAGAGCAGAAATACAGTCCCAATTAGGCTACGCTCTCTGTCCCTAATAGTCACTTAGCTGAAATTATCATTGAGCTAAACAAGGGAAGACTGTAGTTAGATAGATCTTTTGAGAATGTCCACAGAGTCGCTGGGATGGGTTATTAATTAATATACTTTATCAGCAGTGAAAATATTCCCAGGGTGCCTGAGACAAAGCAGATTTCTATGATGCCTTTTCCAGCTCCTAATTCTGCCTACCTGAAACAGAAAGGTTCAAATGAACCTGGGCCACACTTCCTGGTTTTAAAAATAAACACTCTGAGTTTTTGTATTTGTTTTTTTTTTTAATCAAACTCACCACCTTGCACTTGCCAGGGCAGGGGTTTAAGCTAAACTCCCGGCCCCAACACTCTGAGTTTTGAAAACCATTTTTCTCCCAGAAACAGTCTGCACAATAACTCCCTAGATTCAATGTATTTTTCTTTGTTTCTTTCCCTTTTTTTTTTTGTCTTTTTGAGACAGGATCTCAGTATGCAGTTCAGGCTGAACTTGAGCTCACTTTGTAGCCCAGGCTGGTCTCAAACTTACCACACGATCCTCCTGCCTCAGCCTTCCGAGTGCTGTGATTACAGGAGTACGCTGCCACTCCTGGCTCATGTATTTTTCATCCTTATTGTATTCTGTAAATATTTTCCAAATTAGAGACAAAAAGAGATGCAATGTTCACGTCAGATGTAAAAGGAGCATAGCCTCGAAAAGGAGAAAGCCATGTCTGGATCATCGTCTGTTTTCGGTTCACTAGGAATTTGTCTGGGGTTGCGCCTGGGTAGGCAGCACTGTGCTGGAACCGTGCTGGTGGAGCGCCAGGAAGCAGAAGGCAGAGGACAGGGAACGCAGTGGCCGGTAGCAGCCAGTGCTTTGTTGGTTTGCAGTCTGGTGGGTGTGTTGGAGGAGAGGGCTCCTGGGCCTGAGATAGAGCTGGGAGTAAGAAGCTTGCACAAGAACAGCAGCTGGTGAGACCAAGGAGAGTGAGGCTAGGCCGTGGGACCAAAGGGAAGCTGATGCCATGGAAACCTTGGCCAGCCTCACAGGCCACGCTGAAGCTAAGATGGCTTTCAGAGACGTCCCCAAATGCAGGCAAGGGACAGGTGTGTTTGTAGCCATTACTGAATGCAATAGGGTGTGGGGCGCCCCCACCTGCGCCCCCTCTTCATCGGCGCAGCTGTGTTCCTGCTGCTCCTCCTCGGTACACTCCGGCCCTGTGTTTTGTCCCTCCCTGGGCTTCCTGCCCCCAGGAGATGGTCACATCAGCCGATGCACCAATTCCCACGCAGGCACCTGGCTTCTCCTGAGAGGAGCCTGGCTGCTGATGAAAGGGAAACGGCCCCTGTGGAAGAAGGAAGTGAGGAGACCGTTCTCTGGAGGACCCTGTGGGTGGCGTGTAACGCACTCACAGCGAGCTGCCTCTCCAGGAAGGTATCCATAGAGCCGGGAATCGAGAGTCAGTGTCCAGTGCCGCGCCCCTGGACACACGCTGCTCCCCTCTAACTTCCACGATGGGGCCAGCCTGGCACTGATGCCTCCCCTAGAGAAGCTCTTCCCGCCAGCCTCTGCTCCCGCCCTGCAAGCCCTGCACGAACCCCGGAGTGATGCGTCAAGCCCTTCCCTAGTGAGCGCAGTGGCCCTCTTGTCCCTCTCCCTGTTTCAGCTCTTGAGCGGAATCACCTCCCACCCCAGAGTGGAGGTCAGGAGAAACCATTTCTCAGAGTCCTTCTGGGTCAGGTTTTGGGTGCTGCTTCTCCATGGCCACCATGAGTAGCCATGCACTCTCAGGAGCCGTCCCAACCAGGCCCGGGGCCAGAAGGAGCCCAAGGACCCGGCCTGTGGCTCAGCAGTAGTTTTCAGATTTCACTTCAGATTTGGGGGGAGCACTCGTGGTGTTCTTGAGGTGCCCGAAGAGTTCTCTCTCCTTGACTCTGCCCTGCCAATAATGTTGGGAGCCGTTGAAGCACACGTGCAAGGCTGGAGCATGGTCATCCCAAGAACAAAGAGCACCCAGGACAAGCCACATAAAACCACTGCTTCAGCCCAGAGAACACCTGCCCCAAGACAGTCTGAATGGTGGGTTGCTAGGACAACAGGGCGTCATGTGACATTAAGTTGCTAAAAGGTATAAACAAATGCCCTGCAGTGATGGGCAGTTCCTTTCCTCCCATCAGGAGGGTAGGGCTCCACCTGACCCCAGCTTTGTCTCTTTATTTTCTCTATCCCCTTGCAGTCCTTCACCCCAAAAACCTCAAGGGCTGCATGTAATCTTTTGTGTTCAAGCCCTTGCCAGCTTCCAGCCAACCAGCCCCCCTCAGTTGGCTGCCTCTTTTGGGGGCTAACCTGACATCCAGGCCAGGCTACTTGAAGGCCAAGAGCTGGGTCTCCTTCTCCAAGCTGTCCTTCCTCAGCCTGCCCTTCCCATGTCCCAGTTTAGGACGTCACTGTGCCGGTCCACCACTGGCAATGTCTTCCTCCCTTATCTTACTTCCGTTTCTTTTTCCTTTAAAGTTCTTCTCCCCTTTTCTTCAAAGCACATATAAGTAATTCTGACCTGTATTTTGGTAAATGAAATGCAATCATATATAAAAGCATGATACTGCATGACCAAAAAGAGTTTATTCCAGGAATATAGAATTGGTTCATTTTTAAAAATTTACTTGTGGTGCTGGGAATTGAACCCAGGACCTCGCCCATACTAGCAAGTGTCCCACCACTGAGCTACAGTCCCAGGCCTAAGGCTGGTGAAGCATTTAAAAATCAAGCAATATAATTCTTTGTATTTGTCTTTTGTCAGTGTGTATAAAAACTGTCACCAACTTCGTGGTTCAAATATAGCACACGTTTATAAACTCACGGCTTCTGTGGACCAGAAACCTAAAAGCAACACAGTTAGATTCTCTGCAGAGGGCTTCACCAGGCTGAAATCAAGGAGCTGGCCACACCTGCGGTTCTCATCTGGGGCTCAAAGGTCTCTGCCAAACTTAGAATGTCCCCAGTCCTTCCTGGACCCCTTCCCACAGCACACGTCTTGGTCATCTCTACCATATTCCCTGCCCTGCAGGCAGAAGCTGTGCCCTCCTCACCCTCAGTTTCGGGGAATGAAACCAAGAGATCCGGGCGGGCGCACGGGTGCTTCTCTCTGCATAGCATTTTATAGCAGTGATAAAGACAGAGTCGTCTTAGTTCACGCGTTCCACCGTTTCCCACAGCTCTTGTCTTCATTCCTCCCTTGGCAGCGCTTCTGTTAGCATTTCTGACGGCTGCCTGGTAGCTGTGACTCGTCAGTAAAAGGTACCGTACACACAGCACGACTGTGTGCTGAAAACCACCATTGCTATCACTTGTCCAGCATCTACCGCATGGAAGTACTGCTTTCAGGACTCTTAGCAACAATTTCTGGATAAAACTTTCCTTTTAAGGAAATCGCGTCTGGCAATTTGAACGGATGGAGACGTATGTGAGAAGCTGCAGTGAGTCGCTGGACCCCAGTGAGCGGCCTGCCCATTGCACACGGTTCAGAATGGTCCCACACAGGTCCCCATCTCGGCAGAGACCCACAGAGATCTCTGGCTGGAGGGAGTCAGGGAGGCCAGGGAGGCCAGGCGCAGCAGTCCACAGGCTTTGGCACCAAACGTCCGTCCCGAATGCCTGGGCGCTGGGCTGGAGGTGGGCGGGGAACACAGCAGGAGGGACCGGAAGCCTTGAGATGGAAGCCGACCGACCGGGGACACATTTGTGTGAATATTTTGTGCTTCAGTTTTCTCATCTCTAAAGCAGAAACCAGCAGAGTACTGACTGCAGAAGCATGCGGGGTTCATTCACTCACAGCAACGGCGGGCACATCGCAGGCCCTCGGCAGTGAGGGTGAGCTGCTACCATTATCTGTACAACTGTCGCTCCCCTTTGTTTCTGTATTTGGCATTCTCCACTGTTTGCTGTATTTTTTATGAAGTTTATTGGTACCATTTAGATAGACACAGTGATCACACTCACCACAGGGAATCTCCTCTCTTCTTTTTTCCCATTCCGCTCCTCCCCTTCTTATTTACAAAGTGTTCTTCCCATTTTATCCCTCTTTTCTCATTTTTTCTTTTTCCTTCTTTCCTTTCCCCCTCCCTCTACCATGTTTCCCTTCCTATTGGTATTTTCCCAAAATAGTCAAAAACAACATATCGAAGCGATGTACGCACAGCCCTGTTTATAGAGGCACGGTTTGTAATAGCCACATCTTGGCAACAGCCCAAATGCCCATTAACCAACAGATGGATAAAGAAGATGTGGTTTTTATGCAGTGGAGCACTACTCAGCCATAAAGAAGGATGGACTGGATGCACCTTGAGACCATATTCTTAAGTAAAGAAGATGCGGGTAAATACCCCATTGTCTGTTTGAGATCCGTTTCCCCAGAACAATTCAATCAGCTGCTCAAGGGAGGAAGGTTTAGCCACGGGTTCCCAAAGGCCCACCTAGGTTTTGTGTGGCTTGAGGCTTCTACAGTTTGGAAGTCCTTTTTTCAAGAAAAAGAATACAAATTACAAACAAAATGTAAGAATAGAAGTGAATATTCATTTAGAAAAGGTAAAGAAATGACCACAAAACACTGAAGTTTGGTGGTACATATCCCTTTCTTTTGAGATGACTATAGGCAACTTACCAGTTCCTCTTCTTCTCCTTCCCTTTCCCCATCCCCTCCCCTTTCTATCCCTTCCCTCTCCTTCTTTTCTGAAACAGTCTTGCTGTGTAGTTCAGTCTGGCCTTCAGTTCACTGTGTTGCCTAGGCTGGTCTTGAACTCACAGAAATCCTCCTGCTTCAGCCTCCCGAGTGCTGGGATTACAGCACTCACACCCAGCCAGAAATTCTCCTTGATCACAACCCGTTTTTTTCTCCCAACCCAGAAGACATGACAAGTTCTCATCCTCACAGGGCCAGAGTGAAGGCCCTGCAGTGCAGGTGTGGAGCGGGCCTCGTGGTGGCTCCTCCCTGCTGTGGTGACCAGCTCTGGAAGTGGGCCCAGCCTGGAAGGCGCAAGGCCCAGGAGGCGCCCCCACCTGAATCACAATGTCAGAAAACCTGGCGCCGAGATGTAGGTTGGAGGAGGGCAGGGAACACGGCAAGAGGGACTTAGATTGCCAGCCAAAACCCATCCGGAGATCCGCAATGCTGGACCAGGAACCAGCTGCACCCGTGGTGGGTGGTGCTGGGCCTGGGGGCAGCAGTGAGATCCAGGCAGCACTGAGGCTTGGGGTGGGTGTGGGGGGGGTGGAGGCCAGGCCCAGTGGAGGGGTCATGTGTTCCCCATAGGTCAGGGAACTAAAGGGACCAGGCAGGGATGGGGCAGGCCACACAGCACCCACAGCCTAAGCCAGGGAGCCAGCACCAAGGCCTAGAGAGCAGATTGAGGTCTCACCCGGTGAGACAGCACTGTGGGAGGCGAATCTACCTGCAAAATGCTGAGCTCCTTGCTGCTGTCAGATTGGGCTCAAGACCTGGGTGTGAGGCGCAGTGGCGGGGAGTGGGATTCAGCCTCAGCCGGGAACCCAGCCGGGAGCTACGGAGGGGCGACGAGAGGAGCAGGGGTTGGCATGCAGCCGTGGCCACTGCCAGAGGCTCCGTGGATGCTGTGGCCGGAGCCCCGCTCGGCAGACCTGCAGGCTCTTCCAGGCCTGGGCTGGGATTCCCAGGGAAGCACTCAGGAAGCTGCCAATACGGAAAGGAGAACTTTGTAGGCCATGGGTCAAGAGTTGGACCCTGCAGTCACCGACTACCGTCAGGCTGGCCAGATCCTCATCTGATCCGAGCAGCAGAGAGGACTATCTGACCACACACTTTGTTCCTGAAGGTTAACCAGCCTCATTGCAGACCACGCGGGTTCTTTCCTCTGTCACCACCTTTGGCCCATTTAGTGAAGAGCGTCTGCATCACCCGCGTTGTGACTGCTGCCGTCCCTGTACCCAGCGAGTGCCGCCCCTGCAGATCCCACTAGGCAGAGACTCCTTTTCATTCGGAGGTTTGGAGAAACCCATAGCAAAGTGGGTGCTGGAATTCGGCACAGGGCGGAGAAAGAGCTGTCCCACTCATCCCTCCAGTACCCGTGCTCGGGTCCCCGCCTCCCTGCGATCCGGTTGTCCAGATCTCGGTTTGGCTACCAGAGCTCCAATTTCACGCTATGTGTGCGCACAGCTAGCACCCAAGTCCACCAGGCTCAGCTACTGAGCCCGCAGAATCCCCATCCTGGCTCCACGAGTCCTGATCCTGGGTATTTGAGTCACTCAAAAAAACCTAGAAAAATTAATTTTAACCAGTGATGTCATCCTCTTGCCATTCTTTTATCAAATATTTTATCAAAATTTCTAAAAGGTCATGAGTCCATCCTCTGGTAATCCTGAAAATAAAGTGGCCCAAGCAAGGCGGTAGAAGAAAAACAGAAAGTTCAGAGAATTTTCAAACTAGAACTTCAAACCACCTCCAAAGCAATCAGGACAAATTGCCTAATATTAGAAGTATGTTTTTTTTTTTTCTCTAAAATAGCCATGTGGGGCATGGCAGCACATACCTGTAACCCCAGCACATGGGAGGCTGAGGCAGGAAGATGCTGCAAGTTCAAGGCCAGCCTAGACTACATAGCGAGGTTAAGGCTAGATGGAAATACTATTGAGACCCTGTCTCAAAAATAAATAAATAGCCAAAGTTTCCCCTGTCATAGTCCATAATTCTAGGAACACGATTTCCTGTAGTAAGCTGTCTTGTCATTTGGGTTTTTAGATCCATTACTTGCAAAGAGCAACACTCAGGTTTTTTTAAAATTATGCTCCTTCTCTGACAGTGTGTCCTTCTTAAGCCCTCTGAAGTAGCCGCCGGCCCAATCGTGCTGTAATCTGATCCCAATCTTCCAAAGCCTTCTTTTTATCTGGCTTTGACCATGCCTGTCCAGCTGTCCACGCAACCCGTCCTCACAGGAAGAGGAACAAGAGAGGGCAAAGAAATGCTAGAGATATTTTGCTTTTGAGGGAATTCAATACCAGCGTCTTATACTTTTGAATATAACTATTCATCAATATATTATTAATAATTAATAAGGTAAGAGCCTATAAATATCTATGATTGCTACCTCACAGGGCTGCAGTGAGGAAGATTTATGCAACAGTAATTACTGTTGATGCCATGAATTCGTACCAGCTCGGCAATCAGAGGTCTAATGCTGAGCCGGTCAGGTGAAAGTCACAAATCCTGTTTCCTCACCTGCCAATGGCAGGAATGGTTCCTTTCCCCATATTGCTGTGAGGAGGAGACATTCAGCACCACGCCTGTCACAGGGCAATGATGAATCAGTATCAGTGTCAGTCCTATAGCTATTACGGAGCCCCCCTCTATTCTGCTTTGGACTTGGCTCTAAGGTCATCACCCTTGCTGGCTCCTTGCTAATGACGCCATAGACCATTTTTCCCGCCTTGAAATACAAGACATGGATATTTCTGAAAACTCCGAAATCTACTTGGAAGTGTTTCTTTGGCTCCTTTCCTGCCAATCCTTCTCTGAGTCCTTTGAATTTTCCTTCCATTCCTTATGCCTTCTCTCTCTCTCTTTCTCTGCCATTGGTATTTTAATTTAGAGTGTGGCCCATTCTGCAGGCTCAGCGTGTCCCGTGAGCTGGCAACTCTGTGCTCAATAACAGCTAGGTCCTCGATTACACTCATGGTGCTTGACTCACCCCACAGCTGTCTTCTCTAGTCGTCCAGGCCTGTCCTACAGCCCCTGCTGTGAGAATCCACGGTTACTTTGGTTACTTCGCACTATCTGGGCAGGACCTGTCCCTGGGTGCCCCGGTGGGCTCCTGTGCCCTGTGGCTGTCCTCCTGCCTTGTCTCTATTTGCTACCTAGAGTCCTTAAAGCCTGACTTCTTTCTGCTTATCCTCCTTTTCTTTATAGTTTCCTCTTTCCTGAGGCCATAATAATGTGATTTAAACATCTGTGTGATTTATTAAGCCCTGGCTTTTAAAATAAACAATATGCTAGTAACTTGGCTGGCAGAAAGATTGAAGTATACTATATTATGTATATTGGTTATGATCTTCTTACTAGCTATAGATTGGATTTTGGAAAATAAACTTTCACTTTATTTTATTTTTTTATTTTATGGAAAAAAAAGTAAAACAAAATTTCATAACAATAATGGGAAAATAACTGTAGTTAATATGCTGCGTGTTGTTAAAGTAGTTACTCAGAGTATAAGATACGGGCATAAACATTTCTGCAATTGATAGTAGCACAAACCTTCCTTTTCAATGAACTTAGAGACATTCCTAGTATAACTGAGGTGTGTTTTTCCCTTTTTTCCCTTCTGTCCTTTGCTTTGTCACTTATCCTAGTTCCATTTTCCTTCTGAACAATTTCTTCCCATTTCACAATATCTTGGGTACGTTTTAGATCTTATTTCCTCTTTCAGTTTCTCAACCCAGGAGAAAATGCAATTAAATTTTCACTTTAAAAAGACCAGGAGTCTTAACTATTTCCTATGGTGAGCTCTTTTGTGAAGTAGATTACTCATAAATTTATGCTTGTACACAAAAATGTGGGAATGCTGACACTGTCAGATCCTTAACTCCCTTGAGATTCGGCCTCCACAAAGGATCCGTGAAGATCACAGCTATCAGACTCATTTGAAAACAGAAAGAGACCCAATGACTTCCACCTCATTTGATCTCCCGGCCATAATTTATAGAAATGCCAACAGGGGTTGGGCTGTGGCTCAGTTGGCATCGGTGAGGCCGGGCTTCCGTCCCCAGCACCAGCTCCCCAGTATGAAGGAAATGGCAATACGGGAAAAGTAAATAGACAGCTGGGCAATTAAGCATGCTTGTTGTCTTCCAAAATCTCACTAAGTTAAATCTCACACATACACACGAGACTGAAAGACACATAGGATATAAATCTATAGGACATAAATCCACAAGGGAGGCGGGCACAGCATAGGAGGGTTGTTGGCAAGATTTCGAGGGTGAAGTGGGTAGAGAATGATAACTGACTTAGCGGAGGGAGGAAGCAGAAGCACGGGAGTCCCCTGGGACGCAGCAAGAAGAAAGCCAGTGCTCAGAAGCCCAGAAAGAAATGGGAGGCCTCCACTGGGGTGGAGCCACAGCCAAAGCACTGAGCGAAGGTTTGTATAAACAATCAGCGATGGCATAAGGGGACCCTCTCTTTCCCGGTGGGAGAGTGGATGGAGGTTTGCTTTCTGCGCAGTGGGAAGTGCAGAGGTCTTGAACTCGGGACCCTTGATGTGGCGGAGTCGGGGAGGAGTGATGTGAAAGTCTGCAGTGGGAAGGGAAGGTGGGGCCAGGCGCTTCTGTGCTTGGCTCCCACGATGGGTGCTGCAGTGTTTCTTATGTTCCACTCAAACCCCAGCTGAACTTTTGCCCAGGACCCCCCACCCCAGCCAGTCATCAGTTATTGCCTGTGTGTACCACGGTCTTCGAGCTGAGTCCGCAGGACAGTGCGCTGTCCCTATGCAGGCATGGACGGCCCAGGGCCTCACAGGGAAGAACGGTGGAGCCTTTCAAGTGAAAAGCAGATATTGAAAATATAAAAGAGGAACATGGAGGGCAGGAAACACAAAGAAAAGAAAAGAAGGGTATATTTCTCAGAAAAGACGACGTCTCCCAAGTAAGGAGAACAAATACTCTTAGCTGTAAAATAAGCAGAAATTTAAAAGCTCAAAGCAACGTATATCAGAATTAGAAAACTTCCAAGGTTAAATGACAGGATACGGGGAAAAGTTAGATATAAAGAGTAGGTGAAATTTAAATAAAAAATAAGTGAAGAAAGAATATTAAAGAATTTAATGGAAAGTAAAAATAAGTTAAAATAGGCAAAGAATAATCAATATATGGATAATAGGGTTCCCTGAAAGAGAAAACAGAAGCAAAGGAACAGGAAAAAAAAAAAAAACCACTATAATTCAAAAACTATTTCCTGAAATTTTTTTAAGACAAAAGTACACATTAAAAGAACACCCTAAACACCTGAGAACCCCACCCCACAAGGAACAGCACCAAGACATAGCTGAACTTGAACAAAGGAAGGGCAAGTGATTTATGAGGGAAAGGATATAAATCGCCATCGGGTTCCTGGCAGCAGTAATTCATGGCCAAAGAAAAGGGAGCAGCCGTCCAAGGTACTAAAGCCATGAAACTGCAAGTCTAGCAGAAACTTACGAGGCACCAAAGCCCAGGAGGGGGAAAAATACCTGAAAACAAAAAACAAAAAACCCAGTAACAACAAGCCAGCATCCAAAACGTATTCTTGAAATCCTACTTCCCATTAGAAGAAACCAGGCTTTAGGAGGAAATGACTGATTGTCTGTCCAGGGCAGGAAGTTTCCAAAATGAGCCTGGACCAGACCAGAAAGTGAGGAAGCTATTAAAGGTCACCACAGTCGGGTCAAAAGGACTTGGAAGCCAACTACAAGATCCTGTCTCTCACTGCCTGAAGATGGGCTGATTTGCTGAGCACAGTGGCCCGTGCCTGAACCCCAGCACTTGGGAGGATGCCACGAGTCCGAGGCCAGCCTGGGCTACAAGGTGAGGTCAAGGGCAGCCTGAACTACATGGCGAGACACAGACGTCTCAAAAAAAATAAAATAAAATAAAAATACAGGAGGGAGGCTCACTGGAGCTTCTTAAAGGACATCGTGGAGACTTCTGATTTTCATCCTGGGACATAAAGAAGGGATTGTTCTATCCTACCAAGTATGAAGCTGAACAATTTGAAAACCAACAACTCTTCTGTGCTCCAGGAGAGAAGAGAGCAGAGTCAGCCGGGCGTGGTGGCTCACGCCTGTCATCCCAGCACTCAGGAGGCTGAGGCAGGAGGATCGTTGCAAGTTTGAGACCAGCCTGGGCTACAAAGTGAGCTCAAGGCCAGCCTGAACTGCATAGAGAGACCCTGAGAGAGAGAGAGAGAGAGAGAGAGAGAGAGAGAGAGAGAGAGAGCGCACAGAGTCAGCTGGTGTCCTGATGATTGGTGAGACTGACGATGGGTGAAGACAGAATTGCCACTTGCCAAACCAGAGCAGGTAAACAGGGAGAAGCCGCCGTGGGGAGCAGCGCCTAGATAGGGAAGGGCTGATGTGCGACCAGTGAATCACCGGAGGCCACGGTGGACCAGAGGGACAGAGAAAGATGCCGTGGGAACCCGTCGTGGGTGGGGGTGGCAGGGACGTAGGTCCGCAGATTGGCCTCCTGGAGCTCTACTGTGTTCCCACCACGAGTGTCTGAGAAAAATGCTCTTCTGCTTCGGGCAGGGAGAGGGAAGACAGAGCCACAATAAAATATGCACAACACTCCCAACACTCCGTTCTTCTTAGTGAGTTCTGCCTTCAGGAGAACCTGCCTTACCAGAGCCAGCCTCCCAGGGCTCTGCAGGAGTCTCACCAGCCTGGAGGGCGGGAAGAGCTAACTCCAGCTCCTGCCAGCCTCCCCCTGCCCCAGTCGCTCCTTCCCACCTAAGGTGACAACCAAACAAAAAGCTTAACAGTCCTCCAGGACTCCAGGACTCGATCACTGAAGTCTCATTACGGCCTATGGGACACTTTCCCTCCTCTTACAGCTTTCTCCTAGATCACTAAAGGCCTATTTTACTCAAAGTGCATTATGTTTGTCTTTCTAGAAAAAAAAATGACAATGCATATTAACAGGCAAAGTGTCATGGTCTGAAGAGACGAAGCAGGTGTCAGAACAAAGACAGGCTTCTCTGGTGGATGTGAGGTAATGCGTGCTATGGTAGCTGCAAAAAAAGCTGGCACTAAATAAATGCCCAATTCTGTAAGCCTCGAATCATATTCTTCACCTTTGCACTTCTTTTTTTTTTGGCTGAATTAATACATAAATGAGTGCTAGAAGAATTAGATAGTCTGCATGTTGTCGGATCAAAAAGGTAGCAGGCCAGAAATTGGATATGGAAAAATAAGTAACAAGGTAAAACATCAAGTGTAGCTCATAGCTAAATATATGTTAGGGCTAGGACCTCGCGTTTGCCAAGCAGGCACTTACACCGCTGAGCTAAACCCCGGCCCTGGTGTATTCTCTTCGGCACATCATTAAGGAGGATGCTGATACATGAGCATAAAACGTGTGATGCCAGAAATTAGTCTCTACTGGCCTCAACTTACAAGCAGACACATTTAGTTATGTCATGGGATGCATTGAATAGGTTGCGTGTATTAAATACAAAACGAAAGTCATGATCCGGAGTTACCTGAGAAGGTGGAGCGCTGCATGAATTAAGAATGAAGGTACTGGGCCTGGTGGTGCAGCCTGTAATCCCAGCAGCACTCAGGAGACAAGGCAGGAGGATCAATGCGAGTTCAAGGCCAGCCTGGGTTGCATAGTGAACTCAAGGCCGGTCTGAACTACACAGTGAGACCCTGTCTCAAAAACAACGACAAACAAACAAAAACCCAGAAGTCATTTGCAGATTCGGAAGCCGCACAGCTGTGGCCAAGAGGTAATAGTACCCAGGTGACGGTAGGTGAGGCCCTTTGCCAACCACCAGCCAATCAGACAATCCAGGACAGCAGAGGCCTCGTTCCTTTTTTCAATCCCTTTAGACTCTGAGGCCTCTTAGGACAGAAAGGGAAAGGCCAAGTACTTCTTGAAGTACTCAGGTATTACTTACAGAGTGATTCATCTGTCCAATAAGATGCTCTGTGTCTCCAGCGATGACACTCTGAAAAGGACAGATCATTTACACAGGCACCAGCCTAAAATGCAAAGCCTAAATCTAATGCCACACAAGATCAACCGAGGCCTCCGTGGGGGATGCTCCCTAACAGGGCTGGCTGGTATTCATTATAGGATGTCAGGGTCACAGAAGACGGGAAGGCCGAGGGACCGTTCCAGGCTGAAGGAAGCAAAAGGGGATGTCGTTCTGAAGGTGACATGTGATCCTGGATTGGAACCTTCACAGAGTGGGGAAAAAATTGCTGTAAAAGGCATCGTTGGGACAATTGATAAAATTGGAATATAAATTGCACATTAGCTAAGAATATTTTGGGCCGGGGATTTAGCTCAGTGGCATAAGCGCCTGCCTGGCAAGTACGAGGTCCTGAGTTCGATCTCCAGTACCACAAAAAAAAAAAAAAAAAAAATTCAACAATACTAAACTTCCTGAATTTAATAGCTGACTAGTGACTATTTAGAGAAAAAAATATCCTTTTTTTTTTTTTTTTTTTTTGAGACAGGGTCTCTCTATGCAGTCCAGGCTGGCCTTGAGCTCACTTTGTAGCCCAGGCTGGTCTCGAACTCACAACGATCCTCCTGCCTCAGCCTCCCGAGTGCTGGGATGACAGGCATGAGCCACCATACCCGGCTAGATATTCTTATTTTTAAGAAATACACACTAAAGTTTTTAAGAGGTATAGAGGGATGATGTGCAGTGTACTCAAAGAGACAAATAGAGAAAAAGGGATTCATAAAGCAAATGTAACAAACTATTTACTCAAATAAAAAGGGACAAATAGAGAAAAAGGAAATGAAAAAGCAAATATAACAAACTATTAAACACTAATAAATCTTGGTGAAGCATATATAAAACTCTTTTGTGCATTTTTGTGAGTCTCTCTGTGTCTGTTAGCTTACATTGCTAGAGACTGAACTTAAGGTTCTGTACTATTTGTGCAACTTTTTGGTAAATTTGAAATTATATTAAAACTTAACATTAATATTAAAAAGTGCCCATGGATTACCTGAATCAGAATGCTGGCATACAGTATTTACTAAACATGTTCGATTTATGGGACCTGTCACTAATTATTCAATGAAAAAAGAAATTCTTGGAGTAAAGCCTAAAATTTTTCATTTAAAGAAATGTCTTTTTTTTTGGTGCCGGGATTTGAACTCACAACCTTGAGTTTGCCAAGCAGGCACTTACGTGGCTAAGCTAAACCCCTGGCCCCAAAATTTTCATTTAAAAACTACTCTGGTAAATATTATGCATACTAAAGTTTGCAAACCACCAGGGTGGACTTCAAACAATGCTTTAATCTCATTTCATTGGCTAGTTCACTTTCCTAGTTTAATCAAGCAAGTTCTTTGAAGTCTATTGTGACCAGACTATTATAAAATAAGACACATGCTTGTATCATGTAGTACTCGATGTATGCCTATTTGTAAAATTTGGTTTTCATAATAATTTTTATGAGTTACTATAATTATATTGCTTAAAGATAAGGAAATGGGAGATTACATGAATTACCAAGGTCACGTAGCTATTAAAGGACAGAGCCAGGCTTTGACTCAAAGGACAATCTGCTGCCAGGGCCGCCCCTGCTCCACGCTGTTGAATCGAGCTAGGAAACCACAGGTTAATGTCACTTGCTTTGGCTACCATAAACCGATGGGCCATTTATCACTTATAAAGCAGATGTTGGCTACCTGTTCAGGAAGAGACAGTGGTGCAGCCAGTGCAGTGAGTGTTATCATGAAGCCACGGAGCTGCCCCTGCTACTCTCCCTTGCGGTGACAAAGCTGTGGCCCTGTAACTAAGGTAAGGCTGCAGCCTGTGTTTTCCTCCTGAGCTTCACTAGGATTTTTCCCAGAACAGATCTCAAGATCCTCTTTAGCCTGCAGGAGCCAAGCATGGCCACATTGGCCTCCTCCTCACCCATGATAGACCTGCCCTTAGCATGGGAGGGCTTTCTCACAGAGGAGGGAAATCAGAACACTGCTAAAGTAGGAATGGGATTATCTGCCGTAACACCATGGAAATGTCTAGACTAAAACAGGAAGAGTGGGCAAGGTCCAAGGGAGCAGCTGGGCCAGCTGGGCCACCCTGTAAGAGGAGATGGAAGAGAATGCACAGAAGCCAGCCGCTCCCAGCACTCAGACAATAGCCCTGGGAGGCGAGGGAGGCGGCGGCCGCATCACTGCTGACCAGAGACAGCTGGGCTGGAAACCCACGTTCCAATTCCAGAGGCCAAACTTGACATTCAACCACATCCGCTCCGGAAGGAAAGAGATTAAAGCGGGCAGTTTGCTGGAATCTCGGCGTCATGTATTTATGCGGATTGATAAGCGCAACTTCTCAAGTAAAAAAAAAAAATTTAAAATGTGTCTCCGCTGAACCCAATTGAAACGTAAAGAATTAGTAATGATTTTTGTTGATTCATCCTCTGTGTGTATATTCTGTGAGTGTGCATGTGCGTGTGTATTACTGGAATCAAACCCAGGGCCTCTTGTGTGAAATATGTATCCGAGTTATACCCTCAGTTCTGAGATTCATCTTTTCTAATGAGAAAAATGAAAGGTCAGGAAAAACAATCACCATCTGGAAAGGAATGAAGAAGCACTTCAGATCAGCCCCACCACAGTGCATTGTTACAATTCTTAAGAACACGGGGTGGAAGGTGTGGTTTTCGATTTTGTTTTTTTTTTTTCCACAGTGCTGGGAATTGGACCCAGGACCTTTTACATGCTCTGTGAACACTGTCATTGCTGTAACCCCAGCTCACCGTGATTTGATGCAAACAAAACTCCAAAGAAAACTATTAGAACTAGTAAGAGTTCAGCCAGGTTGTTGTAGAATAAAGTAATAATAGCATACAAAAATCAGTGATAGTTCTATATACTTGCTCTAAAGCATCTTAAAATTAGAAGATCAATGCTATTGATAATATCATCAAGAAAAATAAAATACTAAGAAATAAATTTAATTTAAAAAGCACAAAACTTTTACTCTGAAAAACCATGAAAATACTGTTGAAATTGAAGAAAACCTAAACAAATGAAAAGACTTGATATTGTGTTTTTTGATACCACGGATCAAACTCATGACTGCACACTTGCAAGGCAGGCACTTATGCCGCTGAGCGAAATCCCCAGCCCCAAGACTTGATATTGTTAAGATGCCAAGATTCTCCAGCCATTTACAGGTACACTGCAACCTTTATCATAATTTTACCTGGTGTCTTTGTAGAAATTGACAAGTTGATCATAAAATGCACGTGAAATCCATGGGGCTCAGAATAGCCAAAACAATCTTGGAAGAAGATAATTAGATGACTCACATATCACAATTTCAAAACTTACTACAAAACTACGGTCATCAAGACACCACGATTTTATACTGGCATAAAGCAAGGCGTATCAATCAATGGATAGACTTGAGAATCCAGAAACAAACCCTCACACTGCGGTGAATTGATCAGGACAAGCATACTAAGGGTGAAGAAAGATAGCAATTTTTTTTTTTAATAACAAGTGGTTCTGGCACCTTTGGATAGCCATAAACAAAATAGTAAAGTTGACCTCCTACCTTGTACTGTATACTATTGATATAGGGGAAAGAAACCTCCAACCTACTCTATGTCCAGAACGAGTTTGTGTTCTCTAAAATTGAAGAATGAATTTTAGGAACAACAGAGGCTAAGAGCAAAAATATTTATTGAGAGAAAGAAAGCTTCTGTCTGAGAGAGAGACAGAAGGGGTCCTGAGTGGGTTACCAAAGATTCTGTGTTTTCTTGGGATTTTTATAGAGTAAAATCATGAGGTGAGGTAGGTCTAAAGTTGGGGAAAACTGGGAACTCGCAAGGCAGGTGGGCATGAGATGGTACAGAGCTGTGGTCAACTAATAAGTTTAATTGTTCAGGTAAAATTGACCAAATCAGGGGCAAATGGGGAAGCGAGTCACCTAGCAAGGGAGCATTCAGTGACTCTTCCTATAGGGGTTTGAGATGGTGACTCCTGGCTTCTCAAGGTGATCAAGATTTAATCCCTAAGGATTATACTTAAGAGTGTGGTTGCATTTGTTTGGCCTTCTGTCTTGAGACCTGGCCCACAGCAAGAGGTGTGTGTCTCCCCCAAAGTCATCAGACATCTGGTCCTCTGTGCCAGCTTCTTCGAGGGCCTAGCCCAGTCTGACTGCCTATACTATTTCTAACTAGTTCAGCTGCCCATAACACTATGAATTGAGAATTTTCATTTAATTTGAGTTAAACATTTACCAAAATGTATCACTCAAACTCCTAGAAGAAAACATTTATGTAAAAATTTGTAACCTTGAATTAAGCAATAGTTTCTTGTATATGACACCAAAATACAAGCAGCGAAAGAAAAAAATACCTACACTGAACATCATTAAAATAAGTTTTTTGCTTTACTATCAAGGAAGTGAAAAAGAAACTGGCAGATAGAAATAAATATTTGCAATATGTATCTGATATCTGGCAGTTAGAATATATAAACTATTACAACCAAAAGACAACCTAATTAAAACAGACAATGCAGCCGAATAGATATTTCTCCAAAGAAACTATACTAGTAGCCAATAGGCAAACAAAGAGATATTCACCATTAGCTATCAGAGAAATGCAAATCAAAACCACAATGAACTACCACTTCATATGCACTAGGATGACTATGGTCAGAGAGAGGGAAAACAGCAAATATTGGCAAGAGTGTGGAGAAGTGCAGACCTTTATATGCTGCTTGTGGGAATTTAAAATGGTGCAGCAGTTCAGTTCCTCAGAAGGTTAAACATAGAATTACCATGTGACCTAGCAATTTCACACCTATGAACACACTCAGGAGAACTGAAAGTATATGTCATATAAAAACTTGTACATGAATGTTCACAGCAACATCATTCATAATGGCTAAAAAGTAGAAATGGCTCAAAAATTCATCTGTTGATAAATTGTTTAATAAAATATGAACTATTCAGAGAATGGAATATTGTTGATCACAAAGGAAGTTCCATCATTACATTGTACAACATGGATGAATCTTGAAAACCTACTAAAAGAAGTCAAATACAAAAATCCATATATTATATGACCCTGTATATGAAATGTCCAGAAAGGGCAAATCTATAGTCAGAAAAATAGAATATCAGTTTCCTAGGGCCAGAGAATTTGAGGAGAATGATCATTAATAGATAATGATTTCTCTTTCTTTCTTTCTTTCTTTCTTTCTTTCTTTCTTTCTTTCTTTCTTTTTTTTGGTACTGGGGATCGAACTTACAACCTTGTGCTTGCCAGGCAGGTGCTGTGCAGCTGAGTTATATCCCCAGCCTCTGATACATGATTTCTTAATGGACTGATGAAAATGTTCTAAAATTGATTTCAGTGGTAGTTGTACAACTCTGTTAATCCACCCAACGCACTATATACTTTAAATGGGTGAATTACATCATATGCGAATTATCTCTCAAGAAAGCTGATATATAACTATATATTTATACACACTTCTTCATAGCACCATCTATGTTTAGTTATATGTTTGCATGACTAAATATACACACATACATGGAGAATGTTCAGGTCTATTTCGTTTTCTCCTTCACTGTCAGTTGCTAGGTACTGCTCACTGCTTAGAAATTTGATGGTTTTTAAATAGCAACACGAATTGAGAAATTCCTGGCAACTTTTTGCTTTATGAGTCTTAAGACTTCTCTAGTTGATTAAAAGCACAGAAAGATGGCTGCAGATAGCGTTCAACTTGCAGAAGACGAAGATTTCTGGTGAGACCAAGGGGAGAGGACTTAGGATGACACTGGAAGACAGATTCCAATAAGTCATCATAGGTTCAAAATGTCACCTACATGAAAACGACATCTAACATACCTAAGCTCCCAAACAGCATAGCATTGGCTACCTCGGCACTGTTCCTCTTGTGGTCTTGTGGCTGATCAATCCCCAGGCTCTGCAGTGCCATGGGCATCACAGGAGCATGTCCTACTGAACATAGGAAGAGACCCATGTTCACCACTGGAAGTGTGGTTTCTCCTGACTGCAGAACGCAGCACTTCTGTGCCCCCATTCTGTCAGAAAAGTGTGAGTGAAGCCACTGTAATTCATGGACATCTGTAAAGAAGACAGCGTATCTGAGAAGGAGCGAAGTGGGTGGGGAAGGGCTCCGGGAGCTGTGATGGGATTTCTGGTGACTCAGAGGCTAGAGGTCACATGGATTGCATTACGTTTCTATACAGAGATGTGTGTGTTGATTTTTTTTAAAATCTAAATCCAACAGACCCAAAATAGGTGTGGCAACAAAAATGCATTCAGGGACCAGCCTAGTTTTGCTAGGCAGGTAGAACATAAAAGCCAAAGGGAGGGCAAGTTGCATTGGAATAGAGAAGTGAAAAAAGTGACAGTGAGAGAAACCAAGAAGACAGAGGGGAGAGGAGGAAGCAAGAGATGGGAGGGTCCAAGGCAGCAGAAGCAAGGAGCCAGAGCTGGAAGAACAGGAATCCGTGGTCAGGGGCTGGGATGGTGGAACCCGAGATCCCACCATGGAAGAAGCTTTGAGTGCTGAGGTCCAAGATGACCCTGATAGTGGGGTGTTCCTGGGTGGGTGCCCGTGATCTCCGAACCACTTCCTTGGAGCTTCTACTTGTTTTGATAGAATGAATTAACCTCAGAGATGGAGGCAGAATATATGGTTACCTTTAAAAGGTGAGGAGAAACATATCTACCCCTGCCCCACAGGCATTTAACAGTCAAATGACCTAAACGTATCCTAGTCACAATTAATAGATTCTCAGAATTATTTCCTTAACATTATAGTTAGCATGCACTGAATGAAATCAGTTAGCTCGATTACAAATCATTAAGTGCTATAGGGTATCACAGGGCTCTTTTAGAATAAAATTGAAGATTTTAAGATATGCTAATTATTTTTCAAAGAAAACTCATACTTATGAATGCATAAATACACCAAAAGAACTGGCAGGCTTCTCAGAGCCTTTAAATGTAACTAGAGAAAAACAAAGCAGAAAAATGATCATACATAAATCCTGATTCTGCAGGTTTTTTCACTGTCATTGGCCTGGGTCACAAGTCTAACCTCTTATTTTTAAAGCCACCAGTTAGTATTATGGTGCAAAAAAGAGGACTGCAATTCAAAGGTTATATAGATCGTTTGTTATACATAGTATGAAAAAGGTGGAACATCTTGCAAAAAGTGTTAAAATTATCACAAACCACAATGAGAATCATAAGGAGATAATACTTTCTGAACTATCTTTAGCACACAAGTGTCTAAGTATGGCAGGAGCAAGTGGTAAGTGGAAAGTGCTGCCAAGAGCAGAGATCTTAACCAACAAAACCTAGATAGGAACTTGTGGAAACCACGAAGGGACTTTCTAGAGGAACAAATCAGTTAGAGCATATCCAAGTGAAGGAGCTCTTGACTTTCTCCATGAGGGACCTGTATAAGAATATTTGTTTCACTAGAGAGATGGTTGTTTAACCTTGGAAAACATTGATCTAAGGTGGTTTAAACGGCCCTGGCTTAAAGGCAGCAGTTAAGAACAATGCTTTAGTTCTCTGTGAACCTTAATCTTTTAAAACTAAGGTCTGGATCAGATAGTTTCCACTTCGGCTAAGGCAGCAACCCCTTTGACCTACCTTCCTGTTTCAGTGCTCAAAATACTACAGAGCAGAACTCTGAGATTTGAATCTATTTTTCACCTTTATACTTCAGCGAATCCACATGGTTTTACAAGTAGAACTTTCCACTTCTCACCAGCTCCTGCCAATTTTACCTACTAAATGTCTCTCAGATTCACCCTCTTGTCCTCAGTTCCATGGTTATCACCTCAACACAAGCCACTGTTCTCTCCGTTGTCGTGTACCTGGATGCTCCTGTAACCTCCTAACCGGTGCCAACAGTCTGGCTCCTGCCTTCCCACACTTAACTTTCTGCACAGCAGCCAGAGGGGCGGGGGGTTTAGCTCCCGTAACTCCTGGGGCAGCCTGCTTCCTCAGCAGCACGAGGCCTTCCCAGTTCTAGCACTGAAAGGTCTGCCACTTGCCCCGGGTGAACTGGTAGCGAGGGCCACCCCAGGATCCGACTCTGGGTCTGCAGCAGCTCCTGGCTATCCGAGGGATGAAGCCCTGGTCTGCCAGGCCTCCAGGGCCATTTCTTGCCCATGTCTCCAGCTCCAGGCAAGTCAGGCTCCCCGGGGCTCCCCACTCACAGGCTGCGTCTTCCTTGCAAGAACTCATTGTGCCATTTTTTTTTTTTTCTCAAGGTCTTTGGTCTTCTTTTCCCTGTGGGGAAGGTACTTGCTGCTTCTCTTCGCTTAGTTATCACTGGTTTGTCCTTCAAATCCTAGCTTACTCTTGTACCCTAGGTTAGAGTCCCTGTCACAATCTCACAGAACATTCCGTTCCTCTCCCTCCGGGCACTTGCTGTAAGCTATCATTGTCATTAGGAGTTTAATGCCTGGTTTCCATACCAGACCATAAACTCTGAGTAGAAGAAGCATGTATGTTTTTTCTTATTGTGCATTTCATTCCTAGAATGTACCTGGCATAAGTATTTACTTTGGTTCACTGCTAATGCCGTGAGCCAGGTGTCAGGTTTCTGAAACCCCTCCTGCTTCTGATCAAACCATGATATCCACGGCTGCCATGTCAGTCTTTTAAATGTAAATGCCCCTGCAATTTCCACAGCTGCTCCTGTGTTCCAAATTGGCCTGCTGATCTACCCCATATACAGTTAAAAAGGGTACATTTATTAAGATGTACTGTGCACCAGCACTGTGCTAGATACCTTATAAAGTTAATAGCATTTGCCTGTCACAGCTACCCTTGAGAAACATCCTCCCTATTTTACAGGTGAGGAGACAAAGGCTAAGGGAGATTAGATAGCTTGATGCTTTCGGGTCACAGGGCTTGTAAGAGACGGAACCAGGATGATATTGGTGTCAGTCAGCTTTCTGTCACTGGAGTAGATGCCCAAAATAAGTCAACTCATAAAATGAAAAAGTTTATCGTGGCTTGTGGTTTTGGAGGTCTTGTCAATGACTAGACAAGTCCTGTCGATCTGGATCTCTGGCAGTGCTGTGTGGTGGGAAGTGTGGTGGGATAGACCCATTCACCCATGGCCAGGGTGCTGTGGAGAAGAAGAGGAAGGGGCTGATGTCCTAGCGTCCTCTTCAGCGACAAAACCCAGTGACCTAACTTCCTCTCCTTAGGGGCGACCTTCCAATAGCAGAACTGGCTGGGAACCAAGCCGTTAACACACAGCCTTCAGGAGACACTTGTCCAAACCGTAGTGGTACCTGTTGACTGTATACCAGCCCACATTTTTTTTACTTTAAATTGCATTTTATTCTAAACATGTTTGTCTGTGCATGGCACTAAAACCCCAAATATAGTAATAGTAGCTTTGGAAAGTCACAATCTCATTCATGGTCTCTGTCACGTTAGAGGTTATAGAAAGCAGTCCAGGGTCACACGGCCTGGTCACTTTAGCTTGTGACTTCCCTTTCCTTAGGTACAAAATGACTGCCTGAACTCCAGTTATCCTCATCACTATTTAGTTAACAAGAAGGGAGAGATGCAAAGAAGGATGCATCCCCTTCCCCTTTTAAAGAGAAGTCATAGCTGACATTTCTGTTTATGTCTCATCAGGAGAAACACAGTCATGGGATCACACCTCCTGCAAAGGAGCCTGGGAAATGTTATGTATGTTTTCATCAGTTATGGACCCAAGTCAGAAAACAAAACAACCTCTTACAAGGGAAAAAAAGTAAACAGCTATGAGGGGAAACAATTAGCATCTACTAAGCCCATGCAGAGCAAGTTCTACTTCCAACTTTTGAAATGATTGACAGTTTAGTTTCATTCTACATAACCTGTTCATTTTCTGCTCTGGCTTGCTTTGAACTCTCTCCTCAGTGGGCCTGTTGACCTCTCCATCTCACAAACGAATTGAGTCCGTTTGCAGTTGAACTCTCTGTGCACTGCCTCTCCTGGGACGGCTCCCTGTCAGTCTAGCTAAAGCCCACCCACACCTTCCTGATCAGCTCACCCTCACCTCTGTCCAGCACCCCTCGCTCTTCCAGCCCTGCTTCCCCTTCTTAGTCTAACACTGGCTGCAAATGCCAAATGCCCAAGTAACATCAGAGCATTTCATTACCATCTAAGAGTCCCCTTTATATTAGCTTTCTTCCCCCTGATACAACAGGAAAAGGAGTCTGGGTACCCAGGAAACACCTGATAAATACTTATTGATCAAAAGCTTTATTTATCTACTCTAACGCTTACCTAGACCTCTGGCTAATTCGGGAGCTTCCGTTAATGCAAGTTAGTGTACACAGCAGAACGGTAGTCCCTCTCACACGAAAATACATTTATCTAACAAATGTTCACTGAGCACGTGTTAGCGGCCCCCATGAAAGAAAGGTTGCTCTAGGTTTCCACTTGGTTCTGATTTCTGAACGGATGTGATGTTGTTTGCTGAATTGTGCTCCTCCAATTTTAACACACACACAGGTCACCTTGGGATCTTATCAGGTTGTCAATCTGGACTAAGGATACCTGGGGAAGAGCCTGAAATTCTGCATTTCTAAAACATCCCAGAGGGCATCATGATAGCCCAGGTAAGCAGCAAGACTGTAGAAATCATCAGCTCTTCAGCCTCAGGCTGCAGGTAGATTCTTTCTAATGCCAAAGACCCCATCTTGGCCCCCTGAATCAGAACCTCTGGAACAGGACCCCAGAATTAGCATTTAAGAAGCTCTCCTAGAAATTCACAGCAACACTAAGTCTGAGTTTCAAGACAGCCTCAGTGGCCTATGATGAGCCACATCTAATAAGCATTAAAATAGAGTAGGTAGCTTTTTGGAAGAGGGTCACTCAATTCAGCATAATATGGAGTAAGTGAAACTACCAACACTTGAGGGAAGACTTTTATGTGTTAGTTAACTGTGATGGATTTAAACTATATTAATTTAAGTCTAATGAAGCTAAACTTTAAAGATGCCACCCTTGAAGATGCAGCATCTTAGCAACCTTCTTTTGTCCATACTTTCGTTTGATTCATGGCACTTAAAGTGGAGGCTGGTCCACGATCCTGCAACTCTACTTGGGGTTTCTTGGGTTGTTTAGTAGCTGGCAACTGATTGCAAATAATTTAGATTTTCACATCAGCTTGTGCTTTGAAGACAAAGCAAGACATTTCAAGAGAAAACTATTCATAAAGAAGTTATCTTTCCTAGACAGGCATGGTGTGGCACTCCTGTAATCCCAGCACTCGGGAGGTTGAGGTAAGAGGATCGCTACGAATTCAAGGCCATCCTGGGCTACAAAGTGAGTTTAAGGCAAGTCTAAACTGCATAGTGAAACCCTGTCTCAAAAAAACAAAATGAAAAATAAATCTTTCCTTATCCTTCCTTTTACTTTGTTTAACCAGTCAGTACCTACCTATGTTAGAAGGTTGTATTAACATCCAATGAGGTTGCGTGTGCAGAAGAGCTCTATTGTCTCGTTGGAGAAATGCAAGATTGCATGATTATCTTTACAGCGATATCTCAGTCTCAGTCTCCTCCAAATGATAAATTACCTTAAGCACAATTGACGTGGGAGCAGAATGAAAAGTTTTGCTCAGTCCCTTTAGAATGCTAGCTGATGATAGCCACAGAGCCACCACTGTACTGTGAAGGACTTGGACAAGAGGGAGAAATTTAACCCAGGTAACAAGTCATTAAGGAACCCTAAGCACTATTATCAGGCCTGGGTAGCTTGTTAGCTTCTGATGTCTCAGATGACCAGGGAGTGGACACAGCAGAGCAGAAAGGGGACAGGATATAGAGGGAAGCTGGGTCTCTGTCATCTGGTTAAGGGACAGCATGAGGACCCAGGACTCAGGTAACGATACAGGGACACCAACCATGTGCCAGAACTGAAAAATTTCTAGGAACATGGTATTTTCGATGCTAGAACTGTGAAAGTCTCGGGAAACCAGGATACATGGGTCCTCAACTGCCGATCTACCGTGTGATGAACAAGTCACATGATTTCTCCACACCTTATGCCCTCCACTTACAAATGGAATTGTTCTGCGTTCTTCTATAGAATTCCTGTCTTACCAAACACTAAATTCTTCCACCCTAATACCAATATAAAGATGTTGTAATTTTTTTTTTTTTTAATTTGTGGGAACACAGGCTATTTGTGAGAGGAAAAAGTTTCAGAAGTCAGGAGCTTGTTGTGCTAGGGCTTGAAGTTACGCAAAAACAACAAAACAAAACAAAACAAAACAAAGCCACAAGCTTGATATGTGAGAGTCAGTGGTCTTCTGGGTGTGGAGGTGAGGGTAGAAGACACAGGATACAAACTAGCTCATAGCTAGACGAGGCAGTGTTTCCAGAAAGAAATCTGTTCTGGAAAATTCTCTGGGCTGAGTTCAGGTACTCTGCCAAGCTGGAATTCAGGTTCTAGCTTAGCATGTATTCTGTTGGCAGGAAGCAGAGGGAGTTTGGGGGATCAATCTTCCTTACACGGAGTCTTCAGAGCCCTTTGGAAACTAGGGATAGCGTTACATCAAGAGGGAAGAAGGGAAACTAATTGGATAAGAAGGCACAGAGAACGTGGGTGACTCAGTTACTTTCTCCTCACTGAGACACAATGTCCAACACCCACAAGTTAAAGGAGGAAAGGTTTATTTTGACTCATGACCTGTAGGGTTTCAGTCCACAGGGGGCTGGGGGGATCCACTCTTCCGTGCCCCGCCCTCAGTGACCCACCTCCTCCAATCAGGTTCCTCCTTCGAACGTCACATTTAGCTACACAACGGACTTCAGAAATTCCTGGGCATTATGTTCTAAGAGCACGTGCGCATTGCGAAAAATTGCAAATTTCAGATATGGTAAAAAAAAAAAAAAGCCTATAAGTCCCTATTTTTATAATTTAATCCCTAAATATGCTATATCTCCTGCAGTCATGTAATTTAGTTGAATAAAATATCGTATTAGTAACATCTTAGAAGGTGGAAGGTGTTTTGGCAGCAGCGTCTTTAGGGATTTTAGGGCTTTAAAAAGAACATAGCCGAGAACTCTCCAGACACCTACCCTGGGTACAGCCACCTGTTATGCGGTGGGAATGCTGGCGCGTCTGCCGGAGATGGGTGACAGAGCAGCCGCCAATCAGCAGCAAGGAAAATTGAATAATGGTGGAAAATTGAGTAAGATTGGCTAAGACCAAACCTCCTGCCCCCCTCAAAAAACATTGTGGAGGATATTTGTAGTTTCTACAAAATTGCCAGGGTTTCCGCCAACGATTGTTAATTAGATTCTAAGGGTTTAAACTGTAAAAATAGGTGTTCATAGACTTTCTTTTCTTTTTTTTTTCTTTTTTTCTTTTTTCTATATCTGAACCATGAGTGACTGAGACTACGAATTCTGAACTGCAACTTCTTGGGGTATACTGTAAATTCTTCAGTGGGCTAATCCAAAAAGAGTTGCTGAAATGGTTTAAAGTTGCAGCCAAGTTTTGATGATTTGACTTATCTCATCTATAAGATTTTAAAGTTAAAAACCCAGTGCTTCTCTCTCCCCCATACTAGCAGCCTTCCCACTGAGCTACATCCCCACTCTTTTTTTATATTTATTTTTTATTTTCTTACTTTGAGACAGGATCTCACTAAGTCACTACGTTGCCCTGGCTGGGGCTGAATTTGGGGTTGAACTGCCTCAGCCTCCCAGAGTGCTAGGATTACAGGTAATCATCTCCATCCTCTGAGAAGCCCAGTATATTTTATATACAAGTATCATTAATGCTAACACAGAAAAAGACGTCCATATGTATATTTCTCTTTTTTGGCTTGAGCTTAGAGTTGACACCAGTTAGAGTACCTGACTCTTGGGCTATTTCCAGCTTGCCACTGTTTCCCTGCGAGGCCAGGCCTCTGCCAAGTCACTGCACATCTGCAAAACTGCTGGTGGGGTTTTCCCGAGAGAGGAAATAGTTCATTGGAGCTTCAGGGCAGAAACTGTTGCTGGAGGTAAAATGTTTTTATAATTGCCACTAGGAAAAAGAAAGGGCCCAGGGGGTTCTTCTGCCCCAGGGAACCCCTGCCTGGTTATAAGCTAATTTGCTGTGTGTATGTGGACCAGACTTTGGAATGAAACCTTCTCAGGTGCTGATGGATTGTTTTCAAACGTCTGGGGACTCCCACTCGTAAGAAGTCTTCTTCCTCTTTAGAGGAGCAGCCTCTAGCCACGGGAGACAGGGGAGAGCTGTTGCCTTTCTCCTTCGGCAGGGTGCGTGTCGGCCAAGGCTCTGGAATTCTGGACCCCAGGTTTGTGCTTTGATAAAGCTGGCTCGAAGGTGATGGGAAAGGGAATTAATTAGTCATCCAAGAAGTTCCCTGTTTTCTGCAGATGTGTCTGCCCTACAGAACTGGCTGTTGAAAGCTTCCAGTTAGTCAATCAGAACATCAATAAGCCGGCCTGCCCCCAGCACTGTGAAATAGGGGACCCAAAAATTCCCAGCAGATTGTCTAAGGTGGCAGGGGGAAAATGTAGGCAAGAGAAGGGTGTTATGAAAGAATGCAAACTAGCCAGGGATATAGTTCAGTGGCATCAGCACCTGTCTGGCAAGTGCAAAGTCTGAGTTTGATCCCTGGTATCAAAAAAAAAAAAAAAAAAAGCAATGTATACAATTGAAATGAACTTTGAAGCACAAGAGGTAAATATAAGCAATATCTGCAGTGTTCCCTGAGCTCAGCCCAAACAATGCTTTTCAGGTGCTGGGTTATCTTGAAACTGAATGAGTTGCTGTGGCCAGAAGTTAAGATAACCTCTCTCCCTGCTGCCTTGGCACAGCATGAGGGCAGAGATGTACCTAGAACACCATGTGTTGGCTGAACATCAGGCAAAGTGTAAGCACGGGTTGGGCATGTAGCTCAGTGGTTAGGCATGAGCTTAGCAGGCTTGGGTTTAATATTGGGTTCAATCTCCTGCACACATGGCCCCCAAAAGAAAAGTCAAATGAGGTTGGAGCTCGTCAATAAACTCCTGAAATGGTCAAGAAGATCAGGGCTCCCACAGCCCTTCTATGAGGAGCCAGTGAAATGGGGGAATTCTGCAGTGCAAAAAGTAGTATGAGTTATGGCTGAACAGAACCCCCAAAACCCAACTTTTGAAGTCCTAACCCTTACTTTCTCAAAATATGGCCGTTAGAGCTCTTCAGGTGGTGATTATTATAGTGCAGTCATTAGTGTAGGTCCTAATCCGATCTGACTAGCGTCCTTATTAAGCAGAGATTTGGAGCAGGGCATGGTGTCTGACACCTGTAATTCCAGCAATGAGCGAGGCAGAGGCAGGTTGATCTCAAATTTGAATTGCACTTAGGCATTTTAAGACTCTGTCTTAAGCAAATAAATAAAATTTCATTCTAAAAAGGACTGGGGATGTATCACAGTGGTAGAGAACCACTGAGAAGAAGAGATTTGGACAGATGCACATACAGAGAAATGACCTCACCCTGTGAGGAAGTGGCCAGCTGCTGGCAGAAGACAGGAAACTCCCTGTACCGTGATATCAGTTGTGAGAACAAACTGCATTTCTTTTGCTCAAGTCACACAGCCTAGGATGGTTTGTGATGGTGGCCCTGGAAGACATACAGATGAAAGCAGATATGAAATGATTTAAGTGGTGAAGGGTCTAGAAATGGATGTAGTCATCTCAAGGTATCTCCAGCAAAGGTGCCTATATGGTGCCTATACCGTGTGTTCATGCAAAGTGTATACTACCTACAACAGAATTGCCTATGCTATTAATTTTGCAGTACTGGGGATTGACTCCAGGGCCTTCACATTGAGCTACATCCCCAGCCCTTTTTAAAATATTATTGTTTTGAGACGGGGTCACCCGAAGTCACCAAGTTACCTGGATTGGACTTGAACTTGCAATCCTCCTGCCTCAGCCTTCAACACTGCTAGGATTACAGGTGTGTGCCAACATATACTTTTTTTTTTTGGCACTGGGAATTGAAATCACGACTTTGTGCTTGCCAGGCAGGTGCCATGCCGCTGAATATACCCCCAGCCCCTATGATACTTCTTAAAGACCAGGTCCTCAGGCTCAGACTCACAGGATTGTTAAAGTATTTTGGAATGGGTCTAAGAACGTAGGGCTGTTTTGGTAGACATGCTGAGTGGCACTTTTGCCTTGAAAGGCTGTAGACACAGAGCTTGAGGTCCTGCCTGACCTCTGGCTCTTTTCTGGGTGTGGCTGGCAGGTAATAATTCCACCTCATTGAGGGCTGCTGTGCCTGGTGTTCCAGTCAATGTCCTATCATGCGGAAACCAAGTGTAAATCTGCCAGAAGCCTGTACCTCTCCAGGTGGCAGCCATGTTCACTCAGGCATGTGGGAAAGTGGAAGGGGAAGGAGATGGAATGAATGGAGACGATGGGGAATTCGCACTTGGCTCAGAAAAGAAATACATCCCTCACCTATCTCACTTAAAAAGATGATTTTTTTTTAAGATAGTCCAGGCTGGCCTTGCACTCACAGCAATCCTCCTGCCTCAGCCTCCTGAGTGCTAGGATTATAGGCGTGCACCACCATGCCGGCCAGGAAGACGCTTTGAACAACCATCTTCAGTACATGTACTATTTCTATCATTAAAGAGCCTATTACTTTGGTACCTAAATTAAGAGAGGAACTGTAAGGAATACAACTGTAAGGAGCCAACTTTTCTGTTGCTGTGCATTGGTTGAGCACGTATGGCTAGTTTCCAGACATGACTGGTCTTTTTCTTTTTCGTATTTTTTTTTTCCTGTTGTTGTTTTGATTGCTGAGGAAAAAAACCTAGGACCTCCCACACACAATGCAAAGTACTCTACTGAGCTACACCGCCAGCCCAGCCTGGGTCTTGTAATAACCTGTACACTTAAAATGCAATCATGAGGTAGACAACATATAAACGAAATAAGCTACTAATAACTGGGAAAGACTAACAAATACTTATTACAGGCTCTGCACTTCTATTTATGTCATCACCAAGGGCAATGGAAATGAAGTTAAGAAGGAGAGAGAGAGACAGACAGTGATACAGTTTTGAAACAGACAGGGTAGATGGCACCCACTGGGTTTCCGAACAACAGGTAAAAACTGCCCTCATATTTACGTGATCAAGGAACATTAAGTTGTATAAACTGGGGTTTTATTTATTTATTTTTAAATTGGGGTTTTAAAACTGAAATTTAGACAGGTCGCATGAGACTGCTCAGGACATTAGACTATTTCTCTGTGTAAAATAGAGAAATAATAGACTATTTCATTATTATTCTGTTTCAACCAGAATGCAGTTCCCATGCCTGTTGGTGGCCAGGCCAGGCTGGGGACTCCTGCAGCACGTTTTCTTCTTAAATGCCAGGCACTCATTTGGCTAAGTACTTTTCTCTCCTTGACCAGATTTCAGCTTGTGTAGATCTTGCCTTCCCACTGGAGTCTTTTTTGCGGGGGAGGTGTCAGGAGGGATGGAACTGCCATCGCCGATCCAGCACTTTCAGA
The DNA here is from genome assembly GCA_004027455.1 of Hydrochoerus hydrochaeris. Taxonomy (NCBI): domain Eukaryota; kingdom Metazoa; phylum Chordata; class Mammalia; order Rodentia; family Hydrochaeridae; genus Hydrochoerus; species Hydrochoerus hydrochaeris. The sequence goes on from PVLA01005379.1 coordinate 57,392, forward strand.
AAACAGTAATTCCAGCCTGGAAGGGACGGCTTTAAAACTCTTGCCCCAGCGCCCTGGAAAGGTCCGAAGAAAAGCCGCGGACCGAGTGGGTGTCGCCAGACGCGGAGCAGAGGCGGTCTTCAAGGGCAGCTTCCCGGCGCAGCCCGGGAGAGGCTGGCAACCCCACGCGGCCGTCGGGGCCGCCGAGGGGGCTCTCACGCGGTCCGGGCGGCCCATGCGCGGCGTGGGGGCGGCGCCGCTTCCGCTCGTGCCCCGCGGCAGCTCTGGCTCCCTACGTCCCGGCCTAGCGGCCAGCGGAGCAACGGGGCGGCAGTGCCGCCTTGCTCATTAGAGGGCGCTCTGGGGCGGCCTCCCCGAGCCCGGCCCGCCGCTTCCTCTGCCGCCCCGCCCGCCCGCCCGCGAGCGCTACCGGCCCCGGGGACCGCGTCCCCCAGCGCCTGGGCCCGGCCCCGCAGCCGGCCATGCATTCTTCCAGCGCCGCCGGCCCGCCCCGGGCCGCCCCCAGCCCGAGGTAACCTCGGCCGGCTCGGCGCGGCTCGGCTCGGCTCGGTTAGGCTCGGCCCGGCTCGGCCCTGCTGGCGGACGCAGGCCCGGGCACTGCGCGGCGCGGCCTGGGGGCGGGGCGGCTGTCGGCGGAGCGTGGCCGGAGGGACGAGGGCGCGGTAGGCCCCGGGGAGGAGGCGGAGGCGCGGGGCGTCCGCCCGCCTCCCCGGGACCCGCCCCGGTGACAGGTCCGGCCTCTGAGCGCCGCCGTCCCTGTGTCCGCAGGCAGCCGCGAGGGGAGTAGGCGCCGCCGCCGGCCGCCCGCCCGCGCCGTGAGGTGAGGTGAGCCCGCCGCGCCCCTGCCCGCGGAACCGCCACCCCCGCCGCTCCCGCCGCTTCCGTCCCTCGCCGCGCGGCGGCCGGCGCCCCTCGCCCCGGCGCCCCTCGCCCCTCCCCCGCTGCTCGCGCTGTCGCCACGGCGCGCTTTCTTCCTCTCCCGGTATCCCTTCTTCCCTGATCCCCTTTTTAAAACAAAACCTCCATGGCCCCGAAGGAGCGCCTCGCCTCGCCTCGCCTCGCCTCGCCGGGGCGAGAGACCTTTATCTAAAAGCGTGAATGGTGTGCCAGAACGGTGGCGGCCGGGACACGGAGGTCCTCGGGATCTGGGGACCCCTGGAGAGGTCCCTGGCTGCGTCGTTTCCCTCGCGTCCCTGGTGTCCTCCGTTTGAGTACACTGAGGGTGTCCAATGCAAGCGGGTCCGTTTTCTACGCTAAAGTCCAGACCCACGAGCGTGGGGTCGCGGTGGGCACGGTGCTGTCCTCGCCGGATAGATGGTGACCCGCGCGCCCCGGCGCACCGCTCCCTTGACCTTGCGCGGTGCCTGCCTCTCGCCCCTTGTCCCCCTAAGGAATCTGCCCGGCGGATCACCGAGACACCACTGCACCCAGCCAGCTTGGACATCCTCGCTTTTCTTTTCTGTGTGTGCTGCAGTTGGTTCCTGGGTCGGTGACTGTTGGTTTAGATGTGTTTCATCCATTTTCCTTTGTAAACGAGTTGTCCTTTCATCTCCCAGACAGACTGGACCCACTGCGGTGTGAGTGAGAATGGCTCTGACTTTGGAAGGAGCGACGCGGCTGGGCTGGATCCTGGTGAAAGCCCTGCTGAGATTCGCCTTCATGGTCGCCAACAACCTGGTCGCTATTCCATCCTACATCTGCTATGTAATTCTGCTGCAGCCCCTTCGCGTGCTGGACAGTAAACGGTTCTGGTGTATCGAAGGAATCATATACAAATGGCTTTTGGGGATGGTAGCTTCGTGGGGATGGCATGCTGGATACACAGGTAAGAACAGGAGCACTTTGTTTAATGCATGAGAAAAAGAATTGTTACGCTTGAGTCAAGAGCCATGATTGAATAGAACTTTTGCTTTGAGTTGAAGCTGCTTTTAATGCTCTCACTGTTGAAAAAATAAATAAAAAGCAGTCTTGTATTTTCTGTTGGACTGTCACCGGGGAAGTGGTGTTTTCATAGGTATTATTTCGTAATTAAAAATTGATAAAATTCCTTAAATATGGATTGGCATTTATTTACTAGACTTGGGCTGCAAAAGCTCTCAGAGAGGATTAGGAGTACATTATATAGAACTTGAAGGTGTAAGTGAAGATGTAAGTTGGTTAACGCACAATGCTGGGCATTTAGACAAGTGACTGAGCTGTATTTGGGCTAAGAGAGTTTAGTAAGTTTTTCATTTAATGTAATAGTGTACAGCTAACATTGTAAGGCAAGTCAATAAAGGGCTCTCTGTTGTTATATTGTTTGTTTTTTAGAAACTATATTTTATCTCACAAAAGCATCTTTTTTTTTTTTTTTTAAATCTTTTTGTTTAGAGACAGGGTCTTGCTATGCAGTTCAGGCTGGCCTTGAACTCACTTTGTAGCCCAGGCTGATCTTGAACTCACAACAATCCTCCTATCTCAGCCTCCCAAATTCTGGGATTACAGGCCTGAGCCACCGTGCCCGGCTAAAAGCATTAAATCTTAAAAAATTAAGTTATCTGTGTTTAGCTAATTTATCTCTCAAGTGTCTTTGCATTTCTGTTTCTGCTTTTAAATAGCATTTGAGGAGGAGGAGTAACACTCTTTTTGAATTGGACTTTTATGGAACTAAATGAGAAATGTTTATTCTCTACTTAAAAGCCTCATGTACTTTGAGAACTTACGCTTCTCATGTGAAAATGCAGCATCCTTTGTTACATTCACTGGAGTTTTTTTTTCCTCTAAGAACTGGGGTAATGAAGAAAACCTATTGCCTGTCAGATGTGGAGGCTTTTATTACGGGATGTTTAGCCTGCAGGCAGCAGGTTCTGGGCTCAGTAGTCTGGTCTGCAGTTCATAGCTTGGAAGAGCGATGGGCACACCCCCTAAGAGTCAGGCAGTGTGGCAGTTCTCCATTTTAAATCCTGTCTCCCTCTCTCCTGCCCAGGCTGAACCTGCAGGTTTTATCTATGCCCGTGAGAAAGAACTGACAGTACACAGCCTTTCTGGAGTCTGACTGTGGTTCTGTCAGAATCTCTGAGCTGACCTTTCTGTTATGCCATTGATTACACTCTGAAGCACAGGAGCTCCTGGGATAGTGTGTGTCTTGCTTACTTGTCCTGAGTCTTGTAGAGATTGCAGTGCTCTTGGATACCGTAGGTGAGCTCCTAGTTCTTTTTCAGGACCTGGTAGTAGAAGCAGCAGTAGGAGAGGAAAGAAACGAAGCTGTAGTCAGTGATGCTGAATTTTGTTAACTGAGTCACACTATTGCCTTGGAATGGCTTTCGTTAATATGTCTTGAGCTTTTCCAAATGTGCTGTGTGATATAGTGGCTTTATTCTTTGTGAAGTTTGCTTGTTTAAAATGAGCTTATAGGCTTTAGGGACAGATTTTAGAAGTTTGTTCCACTTAAACACAGTGAAATTGCTGAAATGTTTGTTTGTGTGTAAAATATTTGTGTCAGCATAATAGGAAGGTGAAAAAAATGAATTTGCCATTGACCTTGAAATTGTAAAGACTGCAGTGCTGGTGCTTGAAGTTAGCTGTCTTATGGCTATTGCTTGGCTGCAGTGTATTTTTAAATGTATTTTCTTGAGGTAGCTCTTTGTTGTGGTGTATTTTAAATGGTTTTCCGGTAGGTAGAACACTTGACTTCAGAGGTTATGGTCATAGTGTAATCATAGCAGAATACAGTCAGGAGGTCAAACAAATGGGATGGATTTTGTCAAAAGCCACAATTGGATTTAAAGCAGCAGACCTCAGTAGGAATCGATGAGCAGGTATACCCAAAAATCTTGGGCCAGATCAGCCTTTCTTTGGATTATGTATTTCATTTTTTCCCTTTGGGTCAAGAGGACCATGTTCTTGTCACCCCCCCTTCCCTATTCTAGAGTGTCACAGTTAGAAAATTGAACTTTGCTAAAAGATCTAGTATGTTCATGCTTTACAATAAAAATTTCCAAAACTTTGTGGAGAAACCACTTTTGAGGAAGACTTAAAGCTGAACTTGAATATGGGTATAGAAGACTAATTTTTTGAATTGTGATGTGCAGTATAGGACAAGTCAGTCACTCAGATCTGCTGCTGAGGATTGGTGACATGTGGCTAGCTGCATGTGATTGTGTACATTTAAATGAGTTTAAATGTGAAATGGAAATTCAGTTCAATCATACCAGCCACATTCAAAAGCTCAGTACCCGGTGGTTTAGTGACCACTGAATTAGTGCAGCTAGAGAACACTTTCATCATCATAAAGTTCTGTTGGACAGAGCTAATAAATAGTAGTTTGGGCTTTCTTCATTTTCTTAAGAAAATTGCATTTTATTTTTGTAAAAGGAACATTTTTTTTCTAGTTTTAAACAGATTTCCACACCAGATGTGTATGTGTAGTTCAGTGGTAGAGCACTTGCTTAGCATGCACAATGTATAATTAGTAATACATTAGCTGTGTATAATTCGTAATATCTCATCTGACTAGATTTCTTTCGAGGAAGCAAGATTTATTAAAGTTTGTGAAATTACCTTTTAACAGACACCACAGAAATCAGTGCTTTAGCCTTGTGTGGTGGGCTATAATCCCAGTTCTGCAGGAGGCCAAGGTAGGAGATCACAAGTTCAAGGCCACCATGGGCAACTTAGTAGGATTGTTTCTCGAAAAAGAAAAAGGAAGAAGTGGGCTGGAGATGCTGCTCAGTGATTCCTAAGTTCAGTCTCCAGGACTGGGAAAATGAATAGTCCTTTAAAAGTGGACATGGTTCTTGGATGTAGAATAGTGAGCCAGCAAATCAAAGACCCTCAGTGAACATTCTTGTATTTCATGTGCATCCTCAGAGCTGAAGAATTACCCAAGGATGCTGAAGAGGGAAGAGGGATGTTCTGCTCTTTCTGCCTGTTTCTGACTGTCTTTTCAAGGGCACCTGTTTCCTGAAAGTACTCTGAAGACAGTGGGGTTTGTTCACCTTCCATTTGCTCCTTGTATTTAAGGTAGTGCTGTGGTGGTGACTGCTCTCTCATCCAGAAGTGTGGTCTGGACAGCTCCCGGCAAGGCTGAGTTTCCAGACTGCCTTTGTCCTGATGTCTTGAAAGGGCAAACCAGAAGAGAGGGAGAGCAGGTTAACTAATGATTCACTTATGCCTGCTTTCTTTAGATCTAGGGTACTTCCAGAAAGATTTTTAGACAAAAAACCCTTTATTTTACATGTTTATGTTGATTTTCACTTATTTTAATGAAATCGTATCATCCAAACACATTTAATTAGCTTCTATACCTGTAATCATTAATGGCGTTCTTTGTAAGTGGAAGCTCTAGACTTTCCATTCAGAGTCTGAGGTCCCAAGTTGGCTCATATGCAGTTGGGTGCCTGAGGACTTGCCGCCCAGCTGTTTTTCTCAGCAAATGCTTTTTTCCTTAGAAGATTTACTTGGGGCAATTTTAGGGAAAGTTGATGCAGATCAGGTTTAGCTTCCTCCTACTCCTGGCTACCATGGCTCTATGTTCATTTTTGTCAGTTATTTTACTATTTGGTAGTGGTCTGCTCCCCCACCCTGTTGGGATGCAGATTTATTGTATAAGAAAAATGTTTAGGAATTAAATGTGATTTTGAAATTGTGTGTGATTTGATCCCCGGTATCAAAACAAAAAACAAACAAACAAACAAACAAAAACAGAAATTGTGTATGTGGAGGGTATTGGGGTTTGAATTCAAGGCCTTGTGCATGCTAGGCAGCATTTTGCCACTGAGCTACATACCTAGCCCCTGACCTTGAAATTTTAGAAATGTATATTCTGGAGCAGTATTTTAATTTTTGAGTCATAGAACCAGTTTAGTATGTCAAGACGAACATTTCTAAAGAGTGAAATTGCCTGGAGCATGGTGGTCCATGCCTGTAATCTAACTTACTCAGGAGGCTGAGGCAGGAGGATCTGGAGTTCAAGCTAGCCTGAGCAATACAGAAGACTTCATTTCAAAAAAGAAAAAAAAATGAATAGAATTAAATAGAAAAGATCATAAATGTGTGTAACTGTACTGAGTGGTGCTACAGAATACTATCAGCATTTGAAAGTAGAAAGGGCTTTGCAGTCTGGGAGAACTGAGGGCCAGCAGAGTCCATCAGTCTTTAACTATCTGTAGTGGGGGTGAGATGCTTACTTATCCCATGCCGCTGGTTTTCTTTCTAACCCTTGACCTGACTTGCTGGCTGGTGCTTGCAGTGTTCAAAAATTTGTGTTTGTTTGTGGTGCCAGGATTGACCCCAGGCCCCTCTTACAGATGTGCTTTAGCACTGAACTACACCCCTGCCCGATTGTCTCTGTGTTGAATGATCCTTCCTTTCCTGATTCTGAGCTGGTGACCTTCCTAAAAGTAAGCCTGTAAAGTATTAGCCCTGAACCAGATAATATAAAATACATACTTGTTAGTTAACTGGCCTTTTTACTGAACTTCTGTTATGTTTGGAGCCACCTAGCAGACATGCCAAGATGCACAGGTGTCATTGTGACTGTGAGGAGCTCGTAGTGCCGTGGCAGGGAGACTCGAAGCCAGGCTGGTACATGGAGTGGTGCTTCTGCAGGGTGCAGAGGTACTGATCTAGGGTCCCCAGGAGGTGCAGTAGAGGAGGAAAACAGAACTTAGGGTAGGGGAGGTTTTTGTACTTTTTAAAATACAGTTAGGAAAGTATTTTTTGTGTGATGTCTTATCTGACCTACCATCACTAATTGTAACAGTTAAGAGTAAATAACTCATTTGAAATTTATATCTTTGTGGTAATATTAGTTATCAGTTACTGAAATATAAGCCAAGCTGTGTTCAATAATGCTGCCCATTAATGAATCTGTGATTTCATTTTGTTACTTTGCTAGCCATTTATGCTCACAATTTTACCAGTTCCCTGCTATTATCTCTTCTCCTTTTGTTATTGATGTTGAAATTGAAAGAGGTTTCACAGTTACTTCCTCTTAAGCATTAACTGATGTTTCTATGAGTTTATTTTTCTATTTAAAGAGCCAATATTGATCTTTAGATCATGTTCCTAGAATGTTTGTTTTACTGCCCCATATGCCCTTTTGTTGTGGATGCTTGAAATCTCTTTCTCAAGCTGCAACTGTAATATCTGAAAGCAGTGTCACAACTATGGATTTCTGCAATCCGTTAAGAAATTGCTGCTACACATGACACATGCCTGTAGTCCCAGCTCTTGAGAGGAGAGGGCAGAGCTGTGTTTGAGGGCAGCCTGGGCAACAGCAAGTCCAAGGCCAGTGTTCAGTATGTACTGAGACCTGTGTCAAAGGAAAGAAAAATCGTTTCAATGGAAATATTTGTAGTACAGTACTAGAAATTTCATAAAATTCATCTGTTTTATATTGTTATAGATATGAAAATGTTTGGTCTTTCACTGTGAATTCTATTCTTTGATTTTTTTTTTTTAGATATTTAGGAAGCTTTGTGTTTTTGTTTTATTAATTATATAATAGCCTTAGATCTCTATTGATAGTAAATCTTCCATAACAAAGGTAATATTCTTTTTAACTCTTTTGTCTTTCTCTTGTCCATTGCCCAATTTTAGTCACTAGTAGTTACTCACAGTAGTATGTGCATTTATGCTACTGTGTGTGCTTACACTTCCACTTAATTGTGAGATTTAAGGTGTTCATTGGCTCCCCGGCATTTCATCAAGGTAATAAGTAAGTTTATCCATTCTTCTTGTTTATTCCATTCCCCAATATATGTTATTTGTATTTACCTTGCTATGACCCTTATGTATATTTTGTTTCATAACCCTTATATCCATTTGTTTTAATTCTGCCGTTAAATTTAGTAATACCTAGGTATTTTTGTGAAAATTTCCCAGTCAACCTTCCAGATTGGCTGAAATCTATCCTGTAGTACACACTGAGTTTTCCTAATTCAGAAAACCAAAATCTGAATGCTTCAAAACTCAAACATTTTTGAGGGTGGACGTGACACTGCAGGGAGGAAACCTTCACATCTGACCCAGTATGATCTTGGATCTTAGTCACAATGTAGGAGCACGAAAAATACTGCACACACTTACCTTCAGGGTATGAGTATAAGGTGTGGATGAACTTTAAAGAAACTTCATGAACTTTATGTTTGGACGTGGGTCTCATCTCCGCGAAATCTTATTATCTACATGTAAATATTGCAAAATTTCCCCTTAAAAAATCTGAGATTTACACACTTGGAGTCTAAACTATTTCAGGTAAGGAATGATTAAACTCTGGTTTCTCAAGAAGCAATCATGGGAAAAAACGGTGATATTTTCTTGTAACGTTTTCAGAATTTCAATTTTGCTGCTTGCACTTGAAGGATGGCTTAGCAGATTATAAAATCTTTGGCTCATACTTTCTTTCCTGGAGTAGTTGACAGCGTTGTCCAGATGTCTCCTAGTAATGAATGTTATTGTGAAGATGTGTGAAGCCAGCTTGAATTTTTTCTCGTTAGTTACTTGATCTTTTGTGCCCATCTTTCCCCAAAGGATTTTGTCTTTATTTAGTAATTTTATTCGAATATGTTGGTGTTAAATGTTTAGCTGAATTTTTCCTGGTATGTGTATGTTCTTCCAATATATATACTCAAGTCTATTTTTATTTCAAGACATTTTTCTTTAATTATGTTATTTTGATTTTCTGTTTTTGGAGACCTTAGTGACACAGAGTCACTAAAAGTGTATATACACTTAAGCAGTTTGTTGTGCTAATAAGTGTCTATACATGAATGGCCACCATTTTGAGCACCTCTTGTAATTGCAGAGGCAGGAGGTAACTTGTATTAATTTTATGATGTCTCAATACATTTAATATTAAAATATTTATATAAGTTTTTGTTTTCTTGAGGTATACATGTTTTTGCGAACTTTTTATATACATCGAATCTCTGTGTATCTTTTATAGCAATTATTTCCCCTTTATTCTTTTTCTATACTTTTTCATTTCTTTAATGTCTCTTACTGTGTTTTCTGCAGTGTCTTAGTTCTCTTTTCAGTTTCTTTTTCATTTCTCTGATGGTTTTATTCCTCTCTATCATGTTGACTTCTGCCAGCTTGTGCTTCTCCATTCCTGTTACCTAGACATTTTTCCTTTAAGCTGTTGGATTTCTGCTCGGTGGTCTTTCTCAGACTGACTTTCTTAAATTCATGCAGGAATATTGTGTTATAATTTTTACCTTCTTTGTAGTATTGTTCTGGTTAGTGTCCTGTGATAGAGGTAGTTGGTACCTTTTGGTTCTCATTTCTACTTTTCTTTAATACCTCTTGGATAGTGCCATGCCAGTGATCTTTTTACTCCTTATAATTTAAAGGAATTGGGTTTTCCTGGGTTCTTCTCGGGAAGTTTGGGTGGCCATGAGTCCTCTCCAAGGCAGACCAAATCTGGGAGGCCTTTTGTACCAATGTTGGATCTTCTCTCCTTTGCAGCTGTGACTAGAAGGACACAGCTCTGGTGTGCTAACTAGTCCCTTTCCTCAGGGTGACAGGCCCCTCTTGCTTTCGGGGTTCTGCCACTGCCAGCCTCGTCCCATGCCACAGTCACACCAAGTGTCAGAACTCTCCAGGCCATCCTAGTGTGGCTTCTGTCTGCTTTGTTTGATCTCTGTCCTGCCTTCAGATACTTGGAGTTTTCACATGTTTGTTTGTTCTCCTAGATTTACTAAAAAGGAATTTTTCTTTTCTTTTTTCTCCTCTTTCTCCTTGTTGCTTTTGTAATTTTCAAGGAAACTTACATCTCTCTATAATGCCATCATGTTCATACCAAGAAGTGCAACACAAGATTCTTGTTCTACTGTGCAGTTGTAATCACGTAGTTGTAATCATGTCAGTCATTTTACTATGCTCTTGTCGATTGTTATAAAATGGAGACCAGTTTTACCATCCAGTGAACTTTCTTTGACATCTGCGCCAAAGCCAAGAAGAAAGTTCCAAAATGTGTGTTTTCTTCTCTATTCCCAGTAGTTTGCAAGCTGTTTGACTCTTGACTGCTTACCACTGCCTATGCTTAAGACAGCCACTCTTTTTCTACTTGGCTTCAGTAAGAAAGTTTCATCAAAATGGATGGGAGAAAGGCATTACCTTTGATACTTCAGGGACAAATAGGAATGAAATGTGATACTAGAACTTTTTCTAGGATCTGGTCTGTGGACCACTTTAAGGCTCACCAGTGTCCCCCAAACTTTGATAAAAGTTAGTAAAAATAATTTCCTATGTTTACCATTCCTAATCTAAAATTAGGCTTTGCTAAGTAATTGGCCTTTGTTTTAAGGATTTCTTCTCAGTTTGTAAACTAAAGGCTATGTTCAGCAGCTGATGTGTTTATTGCCTCAGCAGTATTTAAACTTTAAAAATATTAGTTGCCACCATTTCTAAGTAATGGAGTTTCCATGAAGAAATTCTGTACTTCCAGCTGTTCCTGAGAGCTTAGCAGTTGGGCCTTGCCCAGAGCCACTCCCGTGGGCAGCAGCTTACTGGAGTTGTCAAGTAGCCTCTGCCTTTAGTGGGGGCCCAGTTCTGCAGCTCCCACTGAGCGCTTCTTTCTTTCCTGCCCTCCAGCCTGCTTCAGGCATTACCTTACCTGCGCGCACCTCAGGGACTTGAGTGATGAAAACCCGAATTACAATCACTGGTCTGTTTCTGTGGACATGTGAGAGTTGTTTTGCAGTTATATTCCTTAGTAGGGCCTAAAATTGAAAACTATTATTAAAAGCTAGGAGTTTGTTGGTGACCTCAGTGACTGATTTCAGGAAGCAGAGGCATTCATTGGGAATGGAAAAATAAAGTGCTGTTAGCAAGGTATTTTTTTTTGTAATTTTTATTTTAAAGAGACTAAAACCAAGCAAAATAAAACAGAATAAAGCAAATCAAAACAAAACAGTTAAGTGACACAGGACTTCAAAACAAGACAATAGGATATCAACAGTGCTTACTATAATGCCTCTTGTCTTCAAAATAGCAGGAGCTCTTTTCACTTTCACTCACCATGCCACCACCTTGGGGAAGTGAGTTTTCTGCTGTTCATTCTTACGGATATAATTATGTAAAATCTAGATCATTTAAAATGTGTTATTTCTCTTTATTATTTCATTGTTTAATGTGTTAAGGACAAAGCAAGCCTGGTTGATTTGTTTCTTATTATAAATTATAGTATAATTAACTAAAAATTTATAAAATTAGTTCTACATTTATACTTAAGGTTTAGTATATATGCTAGAAAAACACTTTACCAAACTTTTTTTTTTTGTACTGGGATCAAACTCACAACCTTGCGCTTGCAAGGCAGGCGCTTATGCCACTGAGCTAAATCCCCAGCCCCTTTCCCAAACTTCTATACCTCACTAAATATTAGGGATCCATATGAATCATGTATATAATATGCATTTTGCATATGCTATTAGAAGTTTTCATTTGACACTTTAAGTGAGAAAACATATGTAATTTAAATACATCAGGATGTTTCTAAGTCTTCCAGAAGCAAAACTATGTTCAGTATAGCTTTAGTGTTAAGTATATATGTATATATATTTTAAAATTGGAATGTAATTCATATACCCTAATACCCACATTTTAAAGTATATTTAAAGTGGATTTAACTCAGAGTATTTTAGTAGTTTTACACGATTATGCATCCATTACTACTAATTCCAGGACATTTCATCATCCTCAAAAGAGATTCCAAACCTCTTAGCTCTCATTCTCCATACCCCCCCCCCCCCCCCCCCCCCCCCCCCCCCCGGCAACCACTAATGTAGGCTTCATCTCTGGATTTTCCTGTTCTGGACCCTGCCTGTATATAAATGTAATCAGATGACATGTGATCTTTTGTGTCTGGATTTTTTCACTTAGCATAGCGTTTTCAGTGTTCACCCAATTTATAACATGTGTCAATATTTCATCCCTTTGTATGGCTGAATAATATTCCACTATGTGGATACCCCACATGTTTTATATGTTCATTAGTTAATAAACACTTGGGTTGTTTTTGGTTTTGGTTATTATGAATAATGCTGCTGTGCACATTTTGTATGGACATATGTATTCAATTCTCTTAGACATAGAAGTCAAATTGCTGGGTCACTAGGTAATTCTATGTTTAACTTTTGAGGGACTGCCAAACTGTTTTCCATAACAGCTGTGCTATTGTACATTCCTACCAGCAGTGTAGGAATATTCCAGTTTCTTTACAACCTCATAAATACTTTACTTTTTTTCTTTTATAAAATTCTAGTCATCCAAATGTATGTGAAATGATACCTGGTTGCGATTTAGATTTGCATTTCCTTAATGGCTAATGATCTTTCTGTCTATTTACTGCTATTTGTACATCTTGGAGAAATGGATTGGTTGTTTCTGTTATTGAGTTATGCTAATCTTTGACTTGCTTGTCCCTGTAAAAGTTCATGTTTTGGGGGCCTGGTCCCAGGATGGCCCATTGGGAGATAGTAAGGACATTTAAGAGAGACCTTAGTCAATTGGGGAAGCCTTGAAGGGATGACTCTGGTAGTTCTCTCTGGAGGGTAGTTCTCCTGACCCAGCCCCACCCACTCTAATTTCCTGTTTGGTGATGGGTCAGCTCACTCATACCATTGCAGTCCACTCCAAGGTGACACAACTAAGGGGGAAGGGCTTGCCTACACATGCACCCTTGCTGTTTGAACTTTAGCCTTTAAACTTTAATCTGTGAGCTATACAAACCTCCTCTTTTCCTAAGGTTAGGCTCTCTCAGATATTCGTTATAGTAATGCAAAACTGGTTAATACAAATTATAAGAATTCTTTCTAAATTCTGTATACTAGACCCTATTTTTTCATTGCTTGTGCTTTTAGTATCATAAATCATTGCCAAATCCACCGTTCATGAAGTTCATGCCTATGTGATTAAGAGTTTGGCTTTTATATTTAATTCTGTGATCATTTTGAGTTAATTTTTTTGCATGGAGTAAGATAAGAGTCCAAACCTCATTCTTTTACTTGTAGATTTCCAGTTTGCCTACAAAGACTAGTTAAAAAAGACTAGAGGTCAGGGATTTAGCTAAGCGGCACAGCACCTGCTTGGCAAGTGCAAGGTCCTGAATTCGATTCCTGGTACCAAAAAAAAGACTAGTTTCTCCACATCAAATGATTTTGCCATTATTGTTAAAACTCAGCTGACCACAAAGGTATATATTTATTCCTCGACTCTTAATTCTTTTCCATTGATGTGTATATCTCTTCTTATATGCATACCAGATTGTTTTGATTAGTGTCACTTTTTAATAAATCTTGAGCATTAAATATATTTTTGCTGTATTTTAATTATTTAAAAATTCAAGATCTTTTTTATGTATTATGACCTTAATAAGACTAGCTCACTACTCAGAAATTTTAAATCATTTTTTATTTTAAAATGTTTACTGAGTTAGAGCAGTGCTTTTCCAAGCTAATAGACATAGTTGGGTTAAATGACCTTTTCCTATCTCCATACTGGGAAAATATATGCTAGCTATGTGTTTTAGTAGGAGTTTTCTGGAGTTATTATTACTCTCAGAAAAACAGGACCTCACTGGTAGTTGTGTCTGGTTGTGTGACTACTCAGTCAACTCTTACTGACCTGTTATCAATTAGTAAAGTTATTGATTTGGAAAATGTTGGGCTAGGAAGTGTGATTTAATTTCTTTTTGAAATCTTTTTTTTGTCTTTTTGAGACAGGCCTTGAGCTCACTTTGTAGCCTAGGCTGGTCTTGAACTTGCTACAATCCTCCTGCCTCAGCCTCCTGAGTGCTGGGATTACCGGCATAAGCCACCACGCCCGGCCTACCATAAGGATTTTTGTCATAGTTTTTATTCTGATGCATGATTTGGGGAGTAGTCAAGTTTTGGTACGAACTGTGTGTTCAAAATGTCGCAATAAAAAGTTTTCTGGAAAAAAAAAAAAGAGATTGATGTGCACATTTCACCTAATGTGGTGGCTCCATTTGTACAAGTAAACTGAGATCCTTGTAGAGAACAGAGTTAACTGGGGAGAAATTTATTTGGTAAAAAGGGATAGATTACATGGATAAGGAGCAGAGATACCATTTGGAATCATTGGCATAGGCTATTTTATATGGGTGAGATAGATTTAGACTGTGTTAGAGACTGAATCACTTTAAGCTGTTTTAAGCTTCAAATATTTGTATATGTTTAAAATATTCAAATATCTATATATAAATATATTTTCAACAAATAATATTACTAAATAAGTAATATATTAGGGATAACAATGTATGGGAATCAAACATTGTCCTTTTTTTTTAAGACTGGGTCTCATTATGTAGTACAGGCTGGCCTGGGCTCACTATTTTGTTGTACCTCAGGCTGACCTCAAAGTCATGGTGATCGTCCTGCCTCACTCAGCCTCCTGAGCACTGGGATTATAGGTGTGTGCCACCATGCTTAGTTAGTGTGAGTTTGAATCCTGCCACCCCCCCTTATGCTAGATGTATAACTGAGCTGGTTGCTTAATTTCTCTGAGCCTGGGTTGCATTGTCTGTGGAAATAGAGGTTGTGATATTTGTCTCTTGTGAAACCTGATGTTTACCTCAAGTGAATAGCTTGGTCTTTGGCATTCTATAAATAACTTTCATTGTTATTATTATTATACTAATGCCTAGGAAAGCAGCTGTGCTCAACTTTTGTGGAAGGGCATGTCTAAGTGACTATAGTTGTATTTGAAGATATGCAAACTTAGCTCCTCTTCATCGGAAGACACTTGCATGCCTGCTCGTTTCAGGCTCCAGTTCTGAAGTTTCACCAATGGGTGAGGGAGGAGAGAGCAGGGGCAGGTAATAAGCGTGGTGTCACGATGGCACAGGTGCACGAGGGTGTGACCGAGGAGCTGAGGCATAGGCGTTATTATTAGGGAGGAGCAGCTTCCTTGACATGAGCTGAAACTCTAGGACTATGGAGCTGCCCAAGTAATGCTAGCAGGAGAAACAGCGTGGACAGAGGTGGGAGAGGGTTTGTTGTGTGTGAGGACAAAAGGAAGAGAAGGTTGGCTTCACGGTGGGTCCATGAGGAGTGAGGAGCAGGGCCTTGTTCGTGCGTGTTAATGGGTTTGGAGTCTGTCTTAGGAAGAAACGGGAAGAATTTTATGCAAGGGAATGATGAAATCAGATTCTTTCTTGTAATTCTATACTGTGCTGGGTTTGTGGGAATGGATTAGAGAAAAGAAAGAGTGTTTGTGTACCTGTGTGTATGCATGTGGGCGGCCCCCTGGAAGATTCTTGCCTGTTCAGGTGAAGGTGATAGTTGACTGATTTAGCAGTAATGACAGTGGAGATGGAAATAAGTGAATTAATTGGAGCGTTTTATGGGCAGGAAAAGTATCAGACTTGCTGAGGGATTGGACATGGAGGATGCAGTAATGGGAGAAGTGGCAGGAATGCCCCTGAGGTTTCTGGTGGAAGATCTGGGTGGGTGGGGAAATTCAGAGAAGGAACAGTAAGTGGGAGAAAAGGTTGACAGACTCTATCATTGGGTGGAAGAGAAACATCCAAGTGGAACTCAGAAACTGTGCTGGAGAGAGAAATTGGGAAATTTCAGTGATATTTAAAGTGGTGGAGGTGGGCGGATGTCCTAGGGATATCATGAGTACTGAGTGAGAGAGGCCCAGGGTTGACCCAAAGAGCAGTAGCATTTGGAGACTCGGAACTTGGAGGAGCAGCTGGAGAGGAAGGAATGCTTTTCCTAAGAGCACAGCGTCCCCGCAGTCAGCAGTGCCACACTGTGTGCAAGGGGAGGGGGCTGCAGAACCTGCTGGGAGCTCATCACCCTTCATCACGTTTGGCAGGAGCAGCTTCCTTGAGGTGAAGAGCTGGATTTGAGATTAGAGGGTTGGAGGTGGGTGCTGAGTGGGAAGGAATGGAGTGAAAACAGGAGGCTGACTGCAGAAGTCTGGCTGTGAAGACATAGCGGGCAGAGTAGCAGGAGGGATATAGGATCAAGAGAAGTCTCTTGAACATTTTATTTTTAAGATGGAGAAGTCTAAATCCTGACACCTTAGGGTTGTACCTGCTGGAACAGAAATCACTTCCTTACACAGCTGATGCATTCAGGAAACTATTCTTGGTGAGAGTCGAATGGGAAAGTCTGATGGCGCCATGCTGGCCCTGGTAGCAGAGACAGGCAGAGAGGTCCAGAAGCTCCGTGACCTGGTCTGGTCCCAGTTCTGTTTAGCAGTAAACCCACTCTCCCACAACCCCTGCATTTGCTCATTTACACTCTTCTCCTAAAATCTGTTCTCATTGTTAGACAACTTCTTCCTGCCTGTCTGACCCCACAGCACTCTTCCCACTGCTCCAGTTCCCACTGGCTCCTTTCTTTGGCACCTCCTGTTCTGTGCTGCTCAACCATTGGGCTGAGATTTTCCGCAGTGCTGGGCCAGGAGTCCATACGCAGGATTAAGAGCCATCTGTGGATGAGCACATGACGCGCCTTGTAAATAGGAGCTAATATTTTCCTAGTACGTGCAGCTTCTGTTTTGGTTAATAAGAAATCCTTTAAAAGCCTTGCAGACTTTACTTACTTTCACTTGCCACAAGATGAACTACTCTATAGGGATCTTCCACAGTTTTCTTTTTTTGCCTTAAAAAGAACACTAGTACTTGAAAAGATTAGGAGTCACGGCCCTACATTGTATGACCTTTGGAGTTTTGCTTCATGTTCTTCACCACTTTACCTTTGCTGTTCTTGACTCTTGTCAGTTGTTTAAGGGCAGGAGTTGTGGTTTTCTTCTTATAATACTTTACTGGAGAGGTTGGCAAACTGCAGTGCTTGGGCTCAATCCAGCTCACTTCCGGTGGTGTTGTCCCCTCCAGCTAAGAAGGGTTTATACAGCTGAGTGGTTGCAGTCAGTCTGCTGAGATGAAAACACTAATTTCAGACTCCAGTTAAGCAAGATCATGTCTGTTCCAAGGACTTTATTTTTTATTAGTACATCTGTATTACAAAAAGTTATAGTCAATTATTTTTACTTATGTTTCATCAATAAAAATCTTATTAAAAAATCTTATAAAATGTTAGAAAATGTTATATAGTACCTACATAGTATCCTTTCTTTTCATAGTATCCTTTTGAGTTAATTTCTCATTTCTATGAAGAATTATCTTGAAAAAACAAAGCCTGTTTACTCCCAAGCAAGTAAGTCTGATATAAATGAACAGTAGACAGCTGGTCATGCTTTTGGTGAGAAGAGAAGGTGGGCGGGGTACCTGGTGTGCCAGGGCTTTCAGCAGTGCCCTCGGGTGGCTTCTGGTCTGGGGAGGAAAGCAGGCCCCAAAGGAGCCCCAGCTGAGCACAGAGGCCTGGTGGACATTGAGTTCTGCCCTGCGTGTGGGCAGTGAGCTAGCAAAAAGGGCAGAGCATGTCCATGACCGCGGTTGTGCCTCCGCGAGTAATATCTCGAGAGCACGGCTGTGCACTTGTAGCAGGGCGGCTGGGTGGCTCCTGTGGAGAGGACAGTCTGCACTTTTGGTTCCCAGGACCGGGGCTTAGCATCCTTGTTGAGAGATTTACCTCATGTGTGATCTTGTCTGATGCTTAGCTCTAGGACTGATGCCTGGTTTGAATGTCCTTTAGGAATCTTGTACCGTGGAGAGACTATGAATGAAAGTCTTTCCCACTGGGTCAGTTGTACTACTGTGTAGTACAATTACCATTTTCTCATTTGATCATCATCTTAGTACTTCCTCCCCTCCCCTTCCTCCCCTCCCCTCCCCCCCCCCCCCTCCCCCCCCCCCCCCCCCCCCCCCCCCCCCCCCCCCCCCCCCCCCCCCCCCCCTCCCCTCCCCCCCCCTTCCCTTCCCGATTTCACCTTTTGGGAGTGGGCCCAGCCCTCATCCAGAGCCCACTTTCGCCCCATCTGTGAATTTCTTTGCTTGAGGTCTGCTGGGCATTTGGCTGCTGTGAATGCTTGTGTTCTGCCTTCTGCCCTTCGGTTTTAATGGGTTTGCCCCACTGTCTCGCACAGTGTGACAGAGGGTCTCTGTGCTTGTGAAAAGTTTGTGAGCAGTTTTCTTCCCTAGGTCAGTTTTTAGCACCTCTCTCTGCCCTCGATTTGGTGGTTACTGTGCCACTCTTTCCTTTTTATTTTATCACGCTCCCCTAATTCACTCACCCCTAATTTGGCTATCCAAGGATAATGTCCACATTTCTTGCTTCATCTAGATAATTATATCTCCTTCTTTGGTTTTCCAAGATAAAAAAATACTAATGGCATTCTTTAAAACAAAGTGTAGCTGGAGTGGTGGTGCATACCTGTAATCCTATACTCTGGGAGGCTGAGGCAGGAAGGTTGCAAGTTCAAGCCCAGCCTGGCCAACTTAGTAAGAACTGTCTAAAAAAAATTTAAAAAGGGTTGGAGGTGTAACTCAATGTGAAAGCCCTGGGCTCAGTCCCTACTACCTCCTGGCAAAAAAACAAAAACAAAAACACATACACAGGTCTTCCTTCCCTCATAGCGTTAATTTTTTTTTTAATCTGCTGGGTTTTGGCTGTCATATTATTGAGGATTCTGGTGCTCTAAGAGGCTTGCTCCCCAAACCTGGATCTTTAACCTTACCTTTCTTTCCTTTCATTCTTCCTGCTGCAGGGTAGAATGTTCTTCCTACCAATCTCTGTGTAGATTCCTTTCCTTCTTACTCAGAAATCCTGTTACTTTCCTCTTTAACTTTAATAAATACCCTCAAATTTCTGATTATAGTCGTATGTTGTTTAATGATGGAGATGTTTCCTGAGAAATTTGACTCTGGGCAGTTTTGTCCTTGGGCAGGCTTCACAGAGCTCTCTTCTTCCCCAAACCCAGCTCATACGGCTAGGCTGAGGGGCAGAGCCACCGTGGTTTACGTGGCCCACTGCTGACCAGAGCTTTGTTGCGCAGCACGTAGCTGGACTCTCCAAGAATCGGGGTATGTGGTGGTCTGAGTCTCTGTCCCCACCTGCCATACCCAGCTCACAACAGGAGCTGAGGAGTGGCCGCCCTCCCTCAAGGCTCCCTCGTGGTCCCTTTTCAAAACATGGTCCCTGCTTCCTCCTGCCATGACGGAAGCCTGCTTTCCCCACTGACGCCAGCATGGTGACTTAGAAGGAGCTTTTTATACCCTGGCTTAAACTCAGGCATCTGGCCTGAAAGCAGTTCCATAAGCTGACTTTGTATTCACAGGTGCCACCTCATGTCTGCTTCAGAACACCTCTCCCCGGTGTGTTCCCCACACCATCGGTGTCTTGTCACTTCATGTTCCAGCTCACAAGAATTTCTTCTTTCCTAGCCCCCAAGGTACATATTTTCATGTGCATTTTATTCCCAATAAATGAGCAAAGTCCTCGAGGACAAGGATCATATTCCCTTATTTAAAAATTGGCTTAGTAGGATTTGGTGGGACACAGCACATAACTCTGGGAGGCTGAGGCAGGGGCATCCCAAAGTCAAGCCCAGCTTGGGCAGTTTAGGGAGACTGTCTCATTACTGAGAGAGAAAGAGAGGAAGAGGAGAGGAGAAGAGAGGAGAGGAGAGGAGAGGAGAGGAGAGGAAGGAAGGAGAGAAGGGCAGGCTAGGGAGGTAGCTCAGTGTGAAGGCCTTGCATTCAATCCTTAGTATCAAAGATAAAAACAAAAGTAAGCTAAACTTTTGTATGGAAGGAATATATATTGAAAGAATTAAATTCTTTTTGGAGGAATGGGGTGTTTGTTTTGTTTTATTTTGTTTTTTTGAGGCAGGGTCTTGCTTTATAGTTCAGGCTATCCTTGAACTCACTATGTAGCCCAGGCTGGCCTAGAATTTGAGGCAGCCCTCCTGCCTCAGCCACCCGAGGGCTGGGATTATAGTATGCACCTCTACACCCAGCAAGAATTAAATTCCTGAGGTGTGGTGAGGTGCTAGCATGACGATGGCCACGTGAGAGTGGAAAATGACAGGGAACCAGGGATTCAGTCTTGTGCCTGCCTGAGGGCACGCAGCTGTGGCTGGAAAGGCAGGCAGGTTGCACGCACTGACTGAAATGCTTATGTGTGGCTTTTTTTCTTCCCTCCATCCTCTCTCTCTCTCTCTAATTTTAAAGAGATTAAAAGAAAACAATAAAAATGATACAGGATTTCAAAACGAGATGATAGGAAATTAATGATTATTATATTGCATATTGTGATCTTCAAGCTCTGATTTCAAGACACAGGCATGCAAAAACAGATTAAACAATATAAGCACTCAAAATTTATTTCCATGAACCAATAGAATTATTAGAACAATTGTTTTAGCAATCTTGTGTGTATATGTATGCATATATATATATATTCCCCTTCTTCCTCTTTTTCCCCATCCCAGTTCTTTCCTTTTGGGTAGTTTCTTTCCCTTTCACAATATCTGTTGTACCTTTTGGATCGTATTTACTCTTTCAGTTTCTTACATGAGGGAGACAGTATGATGTTTGCACATGTGAGTCTGATTTATTTCACTTATGAGTATGTTTCTAGTTGCATCTACTGACCTGTAAAAGCTTTTTTTTTCTTTATAGCTGAGTAGTACTCCAATGTATGAAAATACCACATCTTTTTATCCATTCTCAGTTGATGGGCATTTGGGTTGTTTCCAAAATTTAGTTATTACAAACTGTGCTGCAAATTCTCAATAAAATACTAGCAAACAGTTCAGCAAGTCATCAAGGTTGTAAACCATGACCCAAGTGGAATTCATCCTAGGAATGCAGGGATGATTCAACATAAGCAAATCAATAAATGTAATACACCATATTAACAGAGCCAAAGAAAAAAAATCACATGGTCATCTCTAGAGATCCAGCACTCATTCATAATAAAAACCCTATAGAAAATCAAATTAGATCGTCTTTACATAAATCCAATGAAAAAGCCATCTACGACAAACCAGCAGCCAACATCATACTAAATGGACAAAAACTGAAAGTTTTCAACCTAAAACCAGGTACAAGACAAGATGCCCACTATCACTACTCCTATTCAATATAGTTCTGGAAATGTTAGCCAGAGCAGTTAGACAAGAGAAAAAGAAAAGGAGTAATGATAGCATAGGGAGAAGTTAAATTATCATTATTTGCAAATGACATGATACTCTATTTAGAAGATGCCAAAAACTTCACTGAAAGACTTCTAGATTTAATAACCAAATTCAGTAGCATAGCTGGATACAAACTCAATGCTCAAAAAATCAATAGGATTCCTGTACACAAACAATAAACTCAGAGAGAAAAAGTAGGGAAACCACATCCTTCACAATAGCATCCAAGAAAATGAAATACTTAGAAATCAATCTAATGAAATAAAAAAGTTATGTATGTTGAAAATTACAGTACTTAGCCAGGCGTGGTGGCTCACGCCTGTAATCCCAGCCCTCGTGAGGCTGAGGCAGAAGGATCATTGTGAGTTCAAGACCAGCCTGGGCTACAGAGTGAGCTCAAGGCCAGTCTGAACTGCATAGCGAGACCCTGTCTCAAAAAGACAAAAAAAAAAAAAAGAAGAAGAAGAAAGAAAGAAAAGAAAATTACAGTACTCTGAAAAAGGAAGTCAAAGAGAATTTCAGAAATGGAAAGATATTCCTTATTCATGCGTAGGAAGAACAAACATTGTGAAAATGGCCATCCTCCCAAAGCTGTTATATAGATTTAATGCAATCCCAATCGAAATACCATTAGCATACCTCACAGATCTAGAAAAAACATTCCTAAAATTCATCTGGCATCAGAAGAGACCTAGAATAGCAAAAGCAATCCTAGTTTAAAAAGGCAAGGTAGGGAGCATCACAATCCCTGAGTTACTAAACTGCCAACAAGAAAAATGATTTTTAACAAAAATGCAAAATAAGTTCAATGGAAAAGAACTGGTTTTTTTTCAGCAGAGTGCTGCCAAAATGTGAATCTGAATTCAAACCCTAATACTACAAAGCTAATGTCATAAAATCAGTATGGTACTGGCAAAAAAGCAGACCTGAGGATCATTGGAACAGAAAAGAAGATGTAGACATAACTACAGACACATTCAGCCAGTTTGTCTTTGACAAAGGAACCAAACATGGTCACTGGAAGAAAGACAGCCTCTTTAATAAATGATGCTGTAAAAATTGGTTTTCCACATGTTGAAGATGAAAGTGGACCTGTGTCTATTACCATGCACTAAACTAGAGGCATACATTATAGAAAGGGACTTAAGATGTTACGTCTCAGACACCTCAATCTAAGTGATTTAACAAAGTAAACTTGAGCCAGGCTCCTTTGGGGGAGAGGAAGTTAGATAGCAAGTATAAGAGATGAAACATTTATGAAAGTGTAATCCATTTAGTGATATAGTCCATTAATACTTTGATTTGGAGGAAAAGAGTGTTATCTGGCCTCATGGAATATACTTGCTGACCCCTGCCCTGAGGTAAATACTCGGCAATGGGTTTAACTTTGGAAAGGAGTTGAACATTTTCTTTTAGAGTGGTTGTACCAGTTTGTACTCCCATCACCAGAGTATTTTCACCATTATTTTCTGTCCTTGTCAGACCTTAGTATTGTCAGTATTTAAACATTTTAGTCACTTTAGTAAGTGCATAGAGTAACTTACCAAGGTTTTGCTTTTTGTTTTTCTGGTGGCTAATGATGGTGAACATCTTTTCATATATGTGGTTATTTTCTGTCTGTATACTGTATCCTCCTTGGTGATGTCTAAATCTTTTGTTCATTTTTGATTGGTTTATTGTCTTAATGCTAAATTTTAAGAATTTTTTATATGTTCTAGGTCCAAATTCCTTGTAAGACTATGTGGTTACGTATGTTTTCGTCTGTTTTATTGTCTTAATTCATTTCCTGAACAAAATGTTAAAATTTTAAGTAAATTCAGTTTATTTTGTAGGTTTTGTTTTGTTTTCTTTTTGTAATACCTAAAAACCCTTAGCAAAAACCCAGGTCATGGGAATTTTTCCCCTGTGCTTTCTTTGAGAAGTTTTATGCTTTGGCATTTTACATGTGATCGATTTTTAATTAATTGTTCTGTAGGGTATGAGGTTTAAATTCAGATTCATATTTTGGCAGCACTTTGCTGAAAAAACAGTTCTTTTTCCATTCAACTTATTTTGCACTTTTGTTAAAAATCATTTTTCTTGTTGGCAGTTTGATAAGGGATTGTGTTTTCTGATCTTTATTGTTTTCTTCTATTCATTTTTGGTTTATTCTGTCTTTTTAAAAATTTCTTAGGGGAAGATATGAGGCTATTTCATCACTTTCTTTTCTAATAAATGTACTTGGTGTTAAAAAATTTTTAAAAATCACTTTTCTATGAGTTGAGCATGATGGTTCATATTTGTAACTCCAGCTACTCCAGAGGCTGAGGCAGGAAGATTAGAAGTTTGAGGCTAGTATGGGCAACTTAATGAGACCATCCCTGAAATAAAAAGGGCTGGAAAAGTAGCTCAGCCTCTCTTTGTTCAGTCCCCATGACTCCCAGCATGTCACCATATTTGTGTGATTTGTTTATTTCTGGACTCTCTGGACTCTCTTCTCTTCTGTTGATTTTTGTGTATTTTACTAGTATCAAACCATCTTCATTATTATAGCTTTTATAGAAAGTTTTAAAATCAGGTAGTGTGAATGTTTTCTATTTTTCTTTTTCAAAGAAAGAAAAATTTTGGCTTATTTTGGCTGTTCTAATTTATTGATCCTTTCTATGAAAATTTTAGAAGCAACTTATCTGTGAAAATTCTTAAGAGTTTTTTTCCAAATAGTAGTTTTTTAAATCATTAAGTTTATTGATACCATTTAAATAAACATGATGATCATGTTAATCATAGGGCATTTGTACCTGTACATGACATGTTTTGATTCTTTTTTCCCCTCCCCTTTCCCTTCAGCCCCTCTTTCCCTCCTATTACAAAACTTTGTTTCCATTTTATGCTTCTTTTCTCATTTTTTCCTTCTCACTTCCTTCCTTTACCTCTCCCCTCTCCCTAGTTCCCCTTTCCTTTTGAACAATTTCTTCCTGTTTTACACTATCTGTTGTACATTTTGGCTCATACTTACACTTTCAGTTTCTCACACCAGAGTTAAGATATTGTAATATTAACAATATATGATGTATTTCACTTAAGAGTGTGGTCTCAAGGTCCATCCATTTAATAGTAAATATCTCAAGTTAATTCTTCTTTATGGCTGAGTAGTACTCCATTGTAGAAAAAAAATACATCTTTTTTATCCATTCATTGGTTTATGGGCATTTGGGTTGTTTCCAAGATTTAGCTGTGGGCCAGGGATATGGCTCAGTAGTGCAGTGCCTACCTGGAAAGTGTGAGGTCCTGAGTTTGATACCTGATACCCCCACCCCCACTGATTTAGCGATTACAAACTATGAACATGGGTGTGTATATGTTGTTGTGGTCTGATGCTTTTAATTCTTTTGGGAAGATTCCCAAGAAGGGGAACAGCTGGGTCAGAAGGGATTTATAGCTTTGTGGCACAGTGACTGCACCAGTTTACACTCCCACCAATAGTGGAAAAGGATTCCTTTTTCCTCACAGCTCTGCCAACATTTGTTACTGGTTTATTTCTTGGTAATAGCCATTCTTTCTGGATACAGTGTTAACATTCAAAAATCAATAAGCATTCCTATTGCTAATAACAAACTCACTGAGAGAAAAATTAGAGAAACAACATCTTTCACAACAGCATTGAAAGTAAAAAAGAAATACTTATGAATCAATCTAACAGAGGAAGTAAAATATCTCTACATTGAAAACTACAGTACTCTGAAAAAAAGAGATTGAAGAGAATATCAGAAAATGGAAAGCTATCCATTGCTCTTGGGTAGAAAGAACCAACTTAGTGAAAATGACCATACTTCCAAAATTGTTGTACAGATTTAATGCAATCCCTGTCAAAACACCATTAGCATACCTCACAGAACTAAAGAAAAATTAGTAAAATTTATTTGGAATCATAAGAGACTTAGAGTAGCAAAAGTAGTTATGAGCAACAGAGACAAGGTAGGGGCACCACAATCTCTGACTTGAAATTATACTCCAAAGCTACTGTGATAAAACTGCATCATACTGGGGGGAAAAAAAACCCTGAGGATCAATGTAATGGATTAGAATGTAAAAACAGCTCCAAACACACTCAGCCATGTTATCTTTGACAAAGGGGCCACTTTCACTGGAAGAAAGCCTCTTTAATAAATGGTGCTGGAGAAACTGGCTTTCCAATGCTGAAGACTAAAACTAGATACAGGACTCTCACCATGCACTAAACTAAAAACGGATCAGAAGTCTAAATGTTAAAATAGAAACATTAAATCTGCTGAAAGAGAATAAGTAGAACTCTTGAAGACATTGGTATAGGCAAAGACTTCATGAACAAAACCCTGAGTGCACCAGAACATCACAAAAAGTCAGCGTCTGGGATCTCATCTTCTTAAAAACCTTTTCAACAGCAAAAGAAACCACTGTAATGAAGAGACAACCCACAGAATGGGAAACATTTTTTGCCCACAGTTTCTCAGATAAAAGACTAATAATCTCTAGAACATACTGAGAATTGGAAAAAAAAAACCCTCAGACCCCCCCAAATTCAAAGGCCCAATTCAAAAATGGGCACCTGAGATGAATACACACCTCTCAGATGAGGAAATACAAATGGCAAATAAATGTATGAAAAAATGTTCAACATCACTGGTCATTCAAGGGATGCGAATTAAAACAATGCTTAGATTCCATCTCGAGAATGGCTCTTACCAGTGTTTTGACTGGAGTTGCCTTGTATTTGAAAATGAATTTGCAGTAGAAAAGATGCCTTTGCTATGTTGTGCCTTTTGTCCCATGAACATGATTATGTCTGTGTCTATGGGTTATGAACATTTCTTTCATCGGGGTTTAGATGACAGTGTTTTAGATTATTACTTAGTGCTTTATTTTGGGAGGTGACCTTTTTTATTAGTACAAGTTGGCTGTATATAATGAATACATTCATCTTGGGGAGTTGCTTACGTACCACATTTTAACCCTTCTTATGTCCCCTGCCTCTCCCCTTTACTCCTTTCCTCTAGCTCCCCTTTCTAGTCACAAAAGATCTACCTCCCCATTTCCTGCTCTCTTTTATTTTGCTCCTTGGATTATTATTTTCATATTTTTTATATAAGACAAACCATGTGATACTTAAGCTTGTGTATCTGAATTATTTCACTCAGCATTATGGTCTCAAGGTGCATCCATTTTCCTACAGATGACTCAAGTACATTCATTATCATCAAGTGGTACTGCATTGTGTGTGTATGCCACGTTTGCTTTATCCATTCATCTCTTAATGTACACATAGGCAGCTTCCAAAAGTTAGCAGTTACGAATTGTGCTGGTGTAAACATTGAGTACAGACTTTTATAAGTGGGATTTTAAATTTCAGTTTCTTGTTTTCATTTCTAGCATGTATTTGTGTGTTCTCACTTTATTAGTAATTGGAACTTTTTGTACATTAATTTGAATATTCTACCTAGGCAGTCGTCATTTGTGAATAAGAATTTTATCTTTTTAGCCCATGCACCTTTATTTTTCTTTTTATTACATTTTTAATTTTTCTTTTTATTACATTATTAAACTGGTTAGGGCTTCTGGTAGTCTAGTACGCTGTTTGGTACACTGTTTGGTAAGTGGGTATCCTTGCCCATTTACAGTCTTGAGGAGAAAGCATCTTAGACACTAGTACGTATCGTGTTAGCCGTAAGTTTCATGTGGAAATACTTTATCACACTGGGAAAATCACTGCTCCAACTGTGCTCGGAGACTTCATTATGCATGATGTTGAAATTTGTTAAATATTTTTTCTACATTAATCATATGGTCCTGAGAGTTTTCTTCTTTAGATTATGAATGTGGTGTGTTACTCGACCAACTTTACATTCCTGGGATGAACCACACTTGGCCATGGTGTGTATTGTTGGATTCCATTGTTAATACTCTGTTGACTTTGTTCCCTTTATTCATGATGAATATTATTACTATTTTTTATTTTTTGTTTTTAATTTTCTGGTTTTGTTATCTGGATAATGTTGAACCCATAAAATAAACTTGAGAATATTCCTTCCTTTCCTGTTTCTCCAAGAGATAGTATATAATTTGTGTTATGTTGTTGTTTTGTTTTGAAGTATTTCTTAGTGAAACTACCTGGGGCAGGCAAAATACTTTTTTAGAAGATTTTTTACTACATAATCATTATATTCAAGAGAAGCAGACTATACAGATTGGATGTGTTTTGGTGATAATTGGTAACACTTCAAGGAGTTGGTCTTTTTTACCTAATATATCAGATTTACAGACTTGTGGCTAAGTAGTCCCTTTTTTGTGTGTGTCTATATCTATATCTTCTCTTTCATTCCTGGCATTGGATTTTTCTTTTTTAGTTTTATTAGAAATTAATTTTATAAATTCTGTTGACCTTTACAATGAGTCACTTTTAGTTTTATTGGTTTTTCTCTATTTTCCTGTTTCAATATCTTTGATAACATTGATTTCTGTTCTTTTAATATTTTGTATTCTTTGGTAGTCTATCTGTATAAAAATGTTTTTTAATCCCAAACCATTTTCAGTTTCTATATGAATTTATCTACTGACTGGCTCCAAAATATGTTTAAAAAGTCCTTGTGCCTACTAAAAATTTTTGTGTGTGTCTGTCAGGTTTATGGAGGATAAGTCATAACCATGAAATTTGCTTTTAATGTATACTCTATGAATTTTGACAGACCTATGCAAACATATTATATGTAATCACCACCAATATCAAGATAGAGAATAGTTCCATTACCTCCCAAAATAAACTTTTGTGCTTTTGATTTTATTTTTTTTTAGTGATTTAACATTGGTAGGATGGAATATTTTTAACATTAGTGAAAGTCTCAGAACTTTTTAGAGCAGAAATCCCATAGTTCTTTACTTTGTACACTGTACTTACTTATGCTATACTTTATTATAATCAATAGCCAGTACTCATCATTAGAGAATTAATTCATCTATTAAGACTTTCAAGTAAAGAATTATGCAGACTTAAAAATTATATTATGGAAGAATGTTTAATGACAGCTAATTAAAGTTTTTCAAGTGCATAAAACAGTATGTTAAGAATTTGGACTGGGGATTCAGCTCAGTGGCAAGCACAAAGTCATGAGTTCAATCCCCGGTAACAAAACAAAACAAAACAAAACAAAACAGAATTACTAATTTTTGGTTTAAAAATTATCTTTGTACCCATAGAAAAATCACTGGAAGATATGTTACAAAAATTTAGTAATGTTTTCTTAACCCTGAATGTGAAGGTTTTGGGTAATGGTCTTCCTTACATTGTTTTGTATTGTTCTGATTTACTACAATGAACATATATTATTTTAGTATTCAGAGTGCCATAGCTTTTCATAAAAAGATTAGCTCTTGCTTTATTTTTAAATAATATTTTAAAAGTAGATGTTCTGTTTCATAGTTGAATTTTATTGTAATTTGGTTTATTCAAATACTTGAAATTTTCTATGAACATACAATTTTATTCATATATGAGCCTTTTGTGAAACTGCTTACTTTCACTTTCTTTGCACAGACTGTCTCCTAAATGCAGAACCAACCCCCCCCCCTTACGTTCCTGTGAAATGATCCTGAATTTACACTCAGGCTCTTTGCCAGTCTGAGATCTCCCTTCACGCCAGCTTCATCTTTTGGGGAAGTGTTTGTGGGAACTTCCGAGTTGCACGGTTGGGACTGGTTTTCCTTTAAGCCTGGAGTGTGGCTAATGTCCCAGTTATCTTCCTGTCCTGCCATCCTGCGAGTTCTTTCTGTTTCTCTCCAGGGTTATAGCCCCAATTTCTTGTGTTGCACGTCTGTCTTTTCTTCCTTATTCCTTCATTTTAGTGAAGAACATAATCTAGGCTTTTAATGAGAGCAGGAGGTTAGGTTTTTAAAATATAACAGGTTAGAAATTATTTTTCTCCAGAATTTTGAAGATGAAACTCAGCAGTCTTTTTATTTTCTGTAAGAAATTTAAGTCAGTCTGATTCCTTAGCTTTTGTATGTGGGCTGCTTTCCTTTCTAAGTTTGTAGGATTTTCTCTTTGGTTGTGTTTGTTGTGAAATTTCATGAAGATGCAGTGCTGGTTATTGGATGGTCTGTGTCAGTCTAGATGTTCCTGTCTCTGATGTTGTCTGGGTCCATTTTTCTGCAGCTCTCACAGAAATCACAGAGTGCGCAGTTGATGAACAGTAAATGCGGGTTTGGCTCATGGTTGTGGAAACTCCACAGCTGCTGGCTGTTGCTGGAACCCGGAGTGGCCCTCATGCTGCTTCCACCTGTGAGAGACGGCCGGAGGGCAGGAGAGTCCAAGGGGCACTAAAGTCATTTTTATAGCAACCCATTCACAGGGTAAGGAACCCACCTCCAGGATAAAGTTAGTCCCACCTGATCGGAACACTGGTCACTTCTCACTAGGTTCCAGCTTCCAGCACTATTGCACTTCAGGTGGAGTTTTCAGCATGGGAGCTTTGGAGGACGGACTCAAACATAGCAGATGTTCTTTCCTTTTTTTTTTTTTTTTTTTTTTGAGACTCTCTCTTACTGTGTTTCCCAGGCTGTCTTCAAACACTTAGGATAAGTGATGTTCTTGCTTCAGCCTCCCAAGTAGCTGGAACTATAGCTGTGTACTTCATCAACCCATTACTGCAAATGTTTTTTGTTGTTGTTGTTATTTCTTTTTCTGTGTTTTTCTTTTTGAGCTACTGTTATTTGAATGTTGGTCTGATTAGTCTTTTCTCCTGTTTTATATCTTTTTATCTTACTGTTTGTGAGATTTTTTTCGTTTGTCCTCCAGTCCATCTGTTGAAACTTTTTTTGCTATCATGTTAATTTCCAACAGATTTTTTGTAGAGTAGAATATATTTCTTGAGAGAAAGCTTCTGTCTGAAGAGAGACAAAAGGGGGTCCTGAGCGGGTTGCCCCCAACAGATCTTTTTTTAAAAGCACAGTGTTCCTATTTTAGGATCACATGATGTTACAGGATCACCATTTTATCTGTTACCTTGACATGGTTTATTTTTTCTTTTCAATGCAGAGCTGGAGGTTGAACCATGTCCCTAGACATGCTAGACAAGTACTGTACTCCTGAGCCGTACTCTTCACCCCACGGTGCAGACACTGACACTGACCTCTTTGCAAGTTTTCTTTTTTGTGTGTTATATCTGGTCCCCCCAGGCTCTTTATTTTTGTTTGCTTTGTTCTTTGTCATTCACACTGTAGAACTTTTTTTCAGATGTCTCGTAACATATAACTAAGGAAGGAAGAATTTTTCTTCTGTTTCCTTCAGATTTTGTAAACTAGGCAAAAAACAAAAAACAAACAAAACCAGATTGACCTTAGAGAAGCATACAAATGTTACTAGGTGTCACTACTTTGGTATGGCTTGCTGGGTTTACAGAAAAGAAGTGAAGATTCCAGAAATGCTATTTGACTCCAAATCTTACATATGCCATTTTATTAAAGGGCGATCAGTTATAGGGACGGGTTAGACAAGAACAGGGGTCTGGGCCTCTAGGGGAAGTAAGTCGTGGGACTAGGAAATATATGGGGGAACCTAATGGAAGATGAGGTTATTTTAGTAGAGTTTGTGTAAACTCATCTGCATATCAGCACCCCATTTCTGGGGATAGGGATGTTCTTTTCTGGCACCAGGGACGGGTATCTGTCTCATGGGGAATTTATTTTTGCTTCTAGGCAGAAAAGGCAAAGACAGAGCCCTTCCCACATCTGCTGTTTCTCAGTTGCCTTCAGCTCAAAATAACCAGTATGCCAAAGTGACGTGTTTTGAAGTAGAATGTTACTATCTCTTTCACCTGTCTATCTATTGTTTCAAGAGTAAGGGACCAGTGGCCACATAAGCATCTGCCTTGCAAGTGCGCAGTCGTGAGTTCAATCCCTGGTACAAAAAAAAAAAAAAAAAAAAAAGAGTAAGGGACTAAAAGGTTGACTGGTAGCTGTGCATGTGGCTGAGACTTGTTGATAGTCAGTCACATCATAGGACGATACTGCTGGAACGTTTCGTTGGTGGACTCCAAGTTGTCAACAGGTCTTTCTTTAGCTGTTGGGTTTCCTAGAGAAGACACTGCCATACTCGGCTGCACTTGCTTGGGAGCTGAGTAGGTAAGGGATGGGGATTGGAGAGATGGATCGTAAGCACAAGTTTGCTTAGTTTTCATGTCATCAGGATGATTCTTGTTGTTTAAGGTCACCCTGATTTTACCTCAGGCTTATATTGACCTGTTTTATTTTGATCTCTTTAGTGGTTCTCAGACAGGAGGAGTAGAGACAGGATGTTTGGAATTGCCTTTTGGGTTGACACTGAGACTGTTGACTAGAGATACTAAAAATTTTACAATGTGGTGACTGTAGGAGTAAGAGTTACTTCATCCAAAATGTCAATTGCTCCCCTTTTTGGAAGCAGTACAGGTCTAACTTAAAGCAAATTTCAGAATCAGTTAAAGCTAATTATCAGTTATTTATTTTTTTTACTTTATTTGTCCTTAATTCATGTTCAGATGATTCTAATTTTAATAGTATTGGGTCAGGGGTTTAGCTCAGCGGCATAAGTGCCTGCTTGGCAAACGCAAAGTCGTGAGTTTGATCCCCAGTACCTAAATAAATAAATAACAGTATTTGAAACTGGAATTCCAAAGATTCATGTAAAAGCCTAGTTAGATCACTGCAGAAGTCCGAGTAATAGTTACTGACACTTAGAATAGACTGGTAGTTTTAGTGGAGAGAACCAGGATGCAGAATGTGTGTTGCAGGAAGAGTTTATAGGATGTAGAGATGGATTAAATATGAAGGAGTAAGGAAAGGGAATAATCAGAGGTGTTCTGAAGTTTTCTCTTGAGATAACTAAGTGAACAATCATTTGTGAGATGGAGAAGAATAAAAGAGCCAAACCTGTATTAAGCATATTAAATTTAACATACCTGTGTTGAGTTTTCTTAAATATGTTGATAATGTTGAGTTTTCTTAAATATCCATTGCCTCTTTAGACCTGAGTGTTAATCAGCTGTCATTCAGAAAACATGGATTTTTTAGCTGTATCCCTGCCAACCCCTCCTGTTGCTGCCCAGCAACCTTCCAGATGTGCCTCACCGCCTCCACTCCCTGGCATGATCACTACAGCCTTGGAAGCTGTTTACCCAGTTCCTGTCCTCAAAGCTCTTGGCCTGTCAGCAGGTGACAGTACGATGCAGTGCTTTTAAACCCTCCTTCAGTGCCTCCTAACCATGTAATGTGAACGCAGTGCTTTACCTTTTATGTCTTGTTTTCCTTATTTGTAAATTGGGTATAATACTATATGTGCATTTGCGGTTTTGTGAAGATTAGGAGAACAGTGATTACTAACTACTAATGCTGGCACAGCAAAAGTATTCTATAAATGTCAACTATTAAGATTATTATTGTTTACTTAAACATTACTTTATAATGTATGCTACTATTATTATAGTTAAGCAATAGCTTGAGGCTTACCCCCAACTCTTAAATTTTAAGTGCCAAAAACTATATAGATACCAAGATTTCATTATGGTTCAGTAGGCTTCATTTGAAAAAAATAAAATAACAATGCTTGAATTTGGAGGTTCTTAGAGGCTCAGGTGCCTAAGGTGTCTGCTGTGTAATCGCCTCCCTCCTTCCCAGGGAATTCATCTTGCGAATTCCTCTTAATCACCCCTCACCAGGCTTTTCCTCCCAGGCTACCTGCCAAGCCTTTCTCCCAGCCCTCCCTTTCACCTGCACGTTCCCGCTTCAGCTCTGGAAATCCCTACCTTGGGGAAATCCAGTCCAGTGGTCTCTGACTGGGGCCACCGAAAGCTGTGGTTGATGGGGTTTTTTGTTTTGTTTTTAGCAAGGTGAAGTCCATTCATGGCATATTTTGGTTCTTGTTCACTGCTCACTTCAGAAGCCTGACTGTACATGACGCAGAAGGTGTGTGGCTCTTTTAGTCAGTGAGACTTCCTAAAGGAACTTTGCCTTGCTGTAATTCTATTGCGTAGGATCTCATTCACTTTCACAATGTTTGAGTGTTATTAATGATGTTAATAGTGTTTTATAAATGAGAGAACTAAGGCTAAAAATGATAAAATAGTTGGCAGGCATAATTTTTGTAGAGCCTTTGGAAAGAAAGTTATGGGTTTACGTGAAGCAGACTTTCTTTAAATGCCATTTTGTAGGTCAACATAATGGTTTTAGCAGCACAGTTTTAAACAGCTTTTCATGGGTTATTTTTATTTTCTTTCTCAGATGTGATAATTTTTAATCTATAACTTTTGGATATGTATGTTAGACTGTATGTGTATAATAAGGTGAAAGATCTTTACCTTTCTTTAATAAGAATTTTAGATTCATTACAACTGGAAGACTTTCAGTTTTGATTCAGGTGTCCTTTCATTCCTTTTAAAAATAGTGAACCTGACCCAGTTCTTTTCTTGTGAATTCATCTTA
The DNA here is from genome assembly GCA_004027455.1 of Hydrochoerus hydrochaeris. Taxonomy (NCBI): domain Eukaryota; kingdom Metazoa; phylum Chordata; class Mammalia; order Rodentia; family Hydrochaeridae; genus Hydrochoerus; species Hydrochoerus hydrochaeris. Next base: position 90,917 of record PVLA01005379.1, read on the forward strand.
AAGAACAGTGCGTTAAAATATTTTTGTTCTTAGAATATTTTTGTTCTCCTAATCACGTAGAATTTAAGACTGGCGGGTGTCCATAGCTTCGGTTCTTTAATGTGAGAACAATTCCATCCCTTGGTTAAGATTAGCTTTATGAACTGTTTCTCTTCTGTGATGCCCCTCTTGTCTGCTTCCCAGTTGTCAGAAGGTTTAAATCTGCCACCTGGCCTTGGAGCTAGCCAATTATAGACTGAAACCTCTACAAACTATGAGCTCCTTTAATTTTGGCTGTTGGGTATTTTGTCTCAGCAACAAGGAAAAAGTAACTAAAACAATAACCCTCCCATGGAAACAGAAAAACACACTCATCATTCTTCATTATTTTTTTTTCTTTCTGTACTAGGAAATGAACCCAGGGCTTTTGTATTGAGCTATACCCCAACCCATTTTTTATTTTCTAAAAAATGGTTTCTGTAAGTCACTAAGTTGCCCAGGCTAAGCTCAGACTTTGCAAACCTCCTGCATCTACTTCCAGAGTGCTGGAGCCAAACTTTCCTTTACTACTAAATGAGTGGAGAATGTAATTTCTGTGTTTAGTCATGCAGTGGAAAACATGTATGCAACAACTGAAAATAAAAATAAGATTTTTTTATACAAATTATATCTCATTTGTCTTATATAATATAAATTGATAAGTGCAATTGGTTTAAATATAAAAATGTAAATGAATTTCGACCTCTTTTTACTGGGTTGACTAGCGTATCTCCTGCAGCCCACATGTACCCACAATCTATTAGTCAAGTTACAATGAGGTCATGTAGTCCATAACTCTAAGTCCAAGCTGGCTGGCATCTTTTTCATTTTGTTTTTCTTGAGTTAAAGAGTCTCCCTGTGTAATCCAGGTTGTCTTTGAACTTGCTTTCTACCCCTGGCTGCCTCAAACTAATGATCCTCCTGTCTTAGCCTCCCAAGGGCTGAGTTTACAGGCGTGTGCCACCACACTGAGCTGGCTAGAACCCTTTTAAGGGAGAAGTCTGGGACATGGACATAGAGGAAGAACACCAGGTGATGACAGAGGCAGAAACTGTAGTGGCCTGATTATAAGCCAGGGACGTGACAACCCTGTCAGAGGCTAGGAAGAGACAAGAAAGATTCCTGCAGAGAAAGCATGGCTCTGCTAATGCCTTGATTTCAGAATTCTGACCTGCAGAACTGTGGAGAATAAATATCTGTTAAGTCACCTAGTTCATAGTAGTGTTACAGTACTCTTAAGAAATTAATGTGTGGGCCAGGGATAGAGCTCAGTGGCATAAGCACCTGCTTGGCAAGCACAAGGTCACGAGTTTGATCCCTGGTACAAAAAAAAAAAAAAAAAACCTTCAAAAAAAAAAAAAGTTTGACACTCTTATTGAGTAGTCAGGTACTGTTTGTGGGCCAGGAATTTAGCTCAGTGGCATAAGCACCTGCCTGGCAAGTGCAAGGTCCTGAGTTCAATTCCTGGTATCAAAAAAGAAAGAAAGATAAAGCCCCATCTCCAGCTTTCCCATCCATTCCCCTTTCCATGGTATTTCCCTGCAGTTATACTTGTTCTTATCAAGTATAGAAAAAGAACTTCATTATACTTCTGTTATCTAGAAAATTTTAATACATATCTAATATTATGTATTTTGTTTGGTTCTCAATGTTTTAGTGTTTATTTCTAAATACTTTCAAGGTAAAATAGTATAATTATTAAGAGTTGGTTCAACACATATTTTATCTCTTAACTAGAATTTAGCCTAGACTTACTTTCAAACTAAATGTCAGTTTACCAAGATTCACACACCATAGAAATCAAAGTGAAAGTCAGTTTTTTAATCAAGAGATTATCCTAATACAGGAATATTGTCATGTTGAATTTGCTGCAACCCAAATTTTATTCAACAAAACTTAATATATATGGCATTCTTCCCTTAGAACATACTTCATTCACTGTTAAAAGTTGAATTGCTAACAAAAATGAGAGAAAACTTATAAAGGAAGAACAGTTAATTTTTTATATTAAGTAGTTACTTAATTTCAAATAACAGTCTTACATCCCTGGTCTACTAAATATAATAATAGCATTCATACCCAGTAGGGTGCCTTAATCCTACCTAGAACTATGCCAAATCAATCAGTGAACTGATTTAGTAATCACGCACCTTTAATCTCAGCATCACACTACTCATCCAGCCACCTCTGAAAAGCCCCACATGTGATCACATGAGGGTTTAGGGCATCATCTAGACACAGTCCATAACAGGTTGTCAACAGGACTGTGATATGGAAAGTCTTTATGTAGTAAATATATTCTCCCTCTTTTTAAAAAACACAGCCAGTAGCATCCTTCACACTGCTCTAGACTCTGCTTTTGTTATAACATGTAAATGCTGTGGTTGCATGGTAGCCCATTGCACAAATACTCCATAACTCATCTACTCCTCCCAATGATGATCAGAATTAATGGTTTTGAGTTACTTCTCCAGACTTTTCAGTACATTGGGTAGTCAGATTTCTGTTGCTGCAACGGAGTACCTGAGATAAACAATTTGTAAGGAGAAGAGGCTCATTTTGGCTCATACTTTCAGAGGTTTCAGTCCACAATCACCTGGCTCTGTAGCTTTGCGTCTGCAGTGGGAACACTTGATGGAGCAAACCTACTTTCTTTCTGACAGCTGGGAAACAGACAGAGGAAAGAAGGGGACCTGATAACTCTTGAAGGAGTAGTCCCCAACGACCTGCCCTCCTTCCACAACCTGCCCTCCTTCCATGAGGCACCACAGGCTGGCAACCATGCCTTTAGCATGTGGGCCTTTGGAAGTCCTTTAAGACTCAAACCACAATAGTAGTACATAAATTTTCCTTGTTCTTTGAAAAGATTAACTGTTTTAAATACACCATTTGTGACTTACCTTGCTTTAGGTGGTCTAAAGATACAGTAGGAAAATAAAATTCAAGCTCACTTTCTCCTGCTATGCTCACACAGCACCAATCATTTTTGACACTCTTATATGTAACCATTTTCCCTGAAACCGCACAAGCAGTCAGTTCTGCAGTGGATGCCATCAGGTGCCCTCTAACCCAGCTCTCTTGACTCCATGACCTGGAGATTGTGTCAGATCCCATAGGTGGGGAGTGTATTTCACCTGTGCTTCTGCCAACTGACTATAAAATCAGGCTCTCCGTACTCACATGTTTACATGCTAGAGTAGCTTGCAGAATCTGGGGAAACACATTTCACTTTTATAAAGAATGCCACAAAGAATTCTGGGAAGAGGCCTGCAGGGCAAACTGTAAGGCAACAGCACGTGGCCTGGGTGCCTGCTCAGAGACTATCCTACATGAGCCTCGTGTCCAGCTTCTGGAACCTATGCTGTTTCTCTGGGACTTGACTGTGTAGCAGATGCTGATAGATGGGTGAGGAAACCCAGCCAGGCTCCGCTGTTTGACATTTCTTCCTCCTTAGTATGAGTCAGGTCGCTTCTAAAAGGGAGTCTCACCCTTTATTGTCAGACACAATGGTCAGGAAAAAGTGGGTAAGATTAAAGGGCACATAAATTCTAATTTCCATAGCCTACTGGGGGGAGGAAGTTATGAGCCAGTAGCCTTAGACAAAACCCCCAAAATACATATTAGAGTTGGTGATGTGGTTTTATGGTAATCCATATATAGAGAAACCTGTTGCTGTTTTAATGGATTTATTCTCTTCTGTTACAGTTTTTGTGTCTATTCTCCTCCGGTTGGTAATCATTTAAGTTGTAATAAGTATCCTTTATTTCTATATTTTTGCCTATTTGGCCAGTCCTATTTGGATTCTCTAGGATATAGGAAATAGAACTTCTAGATCAAGGGTATGACTGTTTTATATTTTAATGGCAATTTGGGGCTCTATAAAGTATATCTCAGCATTCTGGTTTTTATAGGAAATAGTCTAAGTTCTAAACCTTCAGAAGTTTAGCAAGGTGACATGCAGTAATCATTTTTTCTTAATAGAAACTTTCTGGTCCTGTAAAAATCTTTAAAATGATACTTTGCAACTTTTTATTCTTACAGTGGTGGAATGGGGGGAAGATGTTAAAGCATTTTCGAAAGATGAAGCCATGATGTTGGTGAACCATCAGTCCACGGGAGACGTGTGCACGCTGATGATGTGCCTGCAGGACAAGGGGCTGGTGAGGCCACGTCAGGGGGAGGGGGCCGGGCTTGGGCTCAGTATGCATCTCTCTTCTGAACATTTCCAGAATACTAGGCAAAGGACGTGCAATTCTAAGCCGCTCCAGGAGGCGGGTTTAGAGACTTAAAAAAAAAAGTAACTGGCACATCATGCATTCTGTCTCATTAAACTTTTTAAAAAATAATAACTGGAATGAAAACAAAGTTAATACAGTTAAAATCAAAGGCTGCCTTGAGCTGAAGTGGATGGTTGCCTGTTTAAGAAGTATAAAGACACAAACAAAAATATTGTTGAAAATAGTAGAGTGAAATTAATTAGTGAATTAGGCAGTTGTGCAAATCTTTAGCCAGAAGAAAACAATGTCTGCGTTATTTTGGATTTTATTGCACAGTGAATTGGAAAAAAAGATATTAGGCTTGTTTTATCCAGTGTTACTAAAAACCATGTCTGAACAGTTGATCTTATATTGCTTATATCAAAAATTAAAATCTGTCACCACATAAAGTGGATGTAAAAAATAAATTTGGTCTTCAGCACCCGTCCCAGGTGACAGGTCAGCTGACCCTGGAGAGCTGGAGTGGTGGGGACAAGGCCAGGTTTTGTGTTGATCCTGGGAGCACTGTGAATTTCTCCTGCAGAAGTCATTGAATCTTTTCACCTGTATCAAGTGGTTACACAGTATTTTCATATGAAAAGCAGGAGACTTCTGAACAACAATTCATTAAATTGCAAGACTTTCTTAAGTTAAAAAAAAAATGCAAAAAAATTCAGTCTTTTTTTTCCCACCCCTCTCCCAAAAAATTCAATCTTAATCATTAAAAAGTTACTACCTTAGAGGTTAATGAAATTTCTTCAGAGAAAACTAAATGAATAGTGTTTAAAATTAGCCAAGTTAATATTTATCCCAGTAATAAGTAACAAATCAGTAGAAATTCACTAAGTATTTAATTGTTGAGGTCAGTGAGGGCAGGAAGTATGGACGCAAGGGTTTGCAAGGGTTCCTGGGCACTGTGAGAGAGGTGTTCCAAGCAGTCCCTACCTGCGGACAGGAGGGTTTTCCTAGAGGATGCCATGAGGTCCACTGTGTACCTGACAGATATAGGAAATTGCATGGGGGAAGCACATAAGGTTGGCCTTAAGCATAAAGAATAATTAGAGTTCAGTTCAAAGTTGAATCAAGGGCCTTGTTCCTTAGTGAAACTACCTTGGCAAAAACTCAGAGTTGCCAAGAAGCCTATTTTATTCATTAGGTCTTAGCAGTTTTGACTCACTAGGTTGGGGTAGTGTCAGAAAACAAAGTGAGATTAAAGGAAACCAGGGGGACCAAGAACGTGGCTCAGGGCTAGAGGTCTTGCTTGGCACGCAAAGGCCATGGGTTCCATCTCCAGCACCGCAAAAACGAGTAAATAGATGATATGGAATCTGTTTTTCTTATTTATCTGAAAAGCACAGGTGTAATCTTTCCAGAATATAAAATAAACTCAGTCTTTTCTCATATTCAGAATTTTCATTGTTAGAATACTACTGTGTAAATATATTGCATTTATGGTAATATTTACTGCTCACTCCTTAAATTCATGTTGTTAAAACTTTGTAAAAACTACTTTAGGCTGGGCCTGGTGGCATACGCCTGAAATCCCAGCACTCAGAAGGCTGAGGGAGGAGAATTGTTGTGAGTTCGAGACCAGCCTGGGTTACAAAGTGAGCTCAAGGCCAACCTGAACTGCATAGTGAGACCCTGTCTCAATAAAGGCAAAAAAAAAAAAAAAAAAAAAACAACCCACCCAAAAACAGGAATATGAAACATAGGATATATTGCTATTTTCAGACTGTTTTGTTTTGTTGATAGCTGAGATCAAACTCATGACCTCACACTTGCCAGACAGGCCCTTATGCCACTGAGCTAAATTCCTGGCCCATGTGCTGGTATTTTTTAATGAGTGTTTGTGAAGTAAGAAGTCTTGTCATTTTATGACAGCTCATGATAAAACTAAGAGTATTTATTTATTTAAAGAGAATTTTTGTTAAATGTTAAATGGTTTTGTTAACAACCATTTATTGATTTAAAACATTTCCCATAAAATAAGTTAGGGCAGAATTATTCATGCAAGTCTCAGAATACAGCTTGGCTATCTTCCTGCATTTGTTACCTGTTTTAGGTGAGTCTTCTAACTGAAGAGGTAAAACTGTATTCATAGACGATTAAACATAAAAACCAATTACTTCCATGCTGGTATTTTAAACCCAGAGACCAATAAATTGCACCTACACTTCATACTGTACATAAAGTTGAAATGTTTTATAGGTTGAATCTAGTTTTTTGTTGCTTGGTCACTTTGCAGCAAATTCTTTTAGCTTACATCTGGACTTATTTAAACAAAGTTGTCATCATTGCAAAACAAACAGGAAAGAGGGTATACTGGTGATTACTCAGTATTAACTTCCACTGGGCACAGATCTTTCATCAGTTTTTTTTTAAGTAACTTGTTTTAATACCTAATGGAGTTGTTTCACTGAAAACTTAAGGCAGAAGCTGTAGTGTTATGTATAGATGGGTTTTATAATGCTTTTGTAAAAGCTGCCCATGAGGGCTCAGTTTTTCACATCACCTGGTGCTTGGAGGGAGTATTTACCTAACGATTCCCACAGGAAACCAAAGTAGAGCTCAGTGTATTCTATACTTTTGTGTTTATTTAAGGCTTATGGCAAGGAATGCTGTTTCCTCAACAGGGAAAGAGCAATTAACCAACTCATTAATTAGATGCAGTTTACACTTAATTTTCATTTTTAAGTTTGCTGGAAATCAAGTCTTCTGCTCTCAGTTTGGGAATTAACTCTTATTAGCAATGGTTAATATTTTTATGATTAACAACTGAGGGAGTCTAAATATTTTTATGCTGGCAAAGGGTATGACCCTGCATAAATTAACAAGTGGTTTTCATAATACAGTAGAATGCATAAATCATTGTATTAAGCTATTTTTAAAATGTTCTTAGTTTGGACATTAATTTTTTTATACTTTAGACATTAATGTATTCTCACATTTTATAAAGCTTTAATACTTATTAATTACATGTATAGTCCTAACTTGTTAACTTTAACCATTTTATTGCACTAATTCAAAATAATTTTACAAGGTATATAAGAATTGCCATATAGCTCAGTGGCGCAGTGCCCACCAGGCAAGCATAAGGCCCTAAGTTCCATTGCTGGTATTTAAAAAAAAAAAGAAAGAAAAAATTGCCTAAGACCATATTTAAGGTAGAACAGATTTGAAATCATTAAATCTAAATCCAAATTTAAGAAGTTAATTCAGCTTCATTTGTTGCACAGTATGTATATGTAAATACAGACACATTTTATATATATATATATATATATATATATATATATATATATATATATATAAAAATTATATAATGAATGAGACTTGGGGTCCCAACACTTGAAATTAAGACCTACATGCTATTAGTAATCATCCTGTAAATGTAGAAAGAGCATTAGTCTTAAAATATTTAGGTTAGTTAAAAATATACCTGGTTAATTATATTTAAAACTTTGGAGACTTGGCTAAAGTGTAGTCAGATGGCTTTTACTTACTTAGCTTTTGCTTTTAAATACTGTAGGTTGTTGCTCAGATGATGTGGTTGATGGATCATATTTTTAAGTATACGAACTTTGGAATTGTTTCACTAATCCATGGAGACTTCTTTATAAGGCAGGTAAGTGATGAGCATTGTTTTTCACAGTGACACCCCATCCCTTCAGAGGATTAACCAGCTGTGGTAGGGACAGCCAACTCTGGAGTGTGGAGGAGCTCTTGCTCTGAGCCTTCATTCCCTAAACGTTTCCTTCAGTCCGAATTGGAGTATATGTCAGTCAAAAGGTGCTTATTCTAATCTCTCCTCTCCTCTGGAGGTACAGCGCAGTGAACATTTAGCTCGCATCTGCCACATTGCTTTGTTCTTCACCTTCCTAGCGAGGTGAATGGGACAACTTATGGCCATGTTCAAAGTTCCAGATTTTTCAAATGAAAATAATAGCAAACCCTCTTGAACAGTTGCAAGGATTAATTAATACACATAAGGCACTCAGAGCAGCCCCTGTGACCTTCCCTGTCATTTTTGTTATGGTCATCACTATCACTAGCTATATTACCTCTAGTATTTTTATTTATTGGGCTCCATTATATGATCCAGAAAATACCTCAGTAACCAGTAGGGTGATAAATTAATTAACATATTAATTAATAAGAAATGTGGGCGTTCATGGTAGGAAAAGAGTATGTCTGATTTCTATGAAATGAGAAAAATATTACCAGAGAAAATGGTATTTTGACCTAAATCCCACAGTGTAGGTATGGATTTGACGGACAAATGGATTGGGGAGGGTCTGAAGTATAAGGCATGATTTAGTGTAGGAAGAAGAATTGTAGTCAGCCTAGTATGCTAATGATATTGTATACTTCATTTTCTCCTAAATGGAAACACAAAATACAGTATAGAAAAATTTTTATGTGTGGTAATGTCACATTTATCTGGTGTTTATATTAGTAGTTTTAACCTGGATTATGGAGTGCTTTGCACGTAAGTACTTAATGTATAGCTGGCAAATCAAATGAAGCTTCTTCTAAGCAGCAGAAATTTAGAAATAAGCTGGAAATGATTAGAAAACTTCTAAGCTGTGTGAAATTAAGTGTCACAAATATGCCAGCTTTGCTTCACACACTTTTATGTACATGTTTTTGTTTGCATGCTCTGCGATTCTCTTATTTCTTCTGGACACATTCTTGCTGATGTCCATGGCGGAGAGAGAAACAGAAGCATGGGCTGGGGCCTCAGGAGAAAACGGTAATAGGGATTGGCCACCAGGTCAAGACACAGTGAACAGTGAGCAGAATGACTTAATGACAACTTGAGCCCAGCGCCTCAGAGAAGGCGACTGAACCAACAGAAAGCTTAGCAGGCGAGAGGGGTTGAGACGAAAAGCTAGCCGAGTCCCTGCTTGCAGTGTGAGGTCTGGTCTCTAGCACATGGACAGTTGATCCTAATGAGGAGCCTCAGTTATCAAGTTGAAGCTAATATACTTCGTGAGAGACAGCAGTGAAAGCTACATACTCTGGTGTATTTTCCTTGCTACTGCAATGTCAATTGAACAAACATAAAGACTTGTTTTTCAAGGTACCTGAGTGATTTGCAGATTTGTTTCTCAAGAGCAACATCTTCCCTCAGAGCTTAGTAGTAACAATCTGGAACATAAGGCAAAGAGAGAATGGAATAGAAAAAGTATTAAAGTCTTAAAATCTTCTGGGACTTTGCTGCTAGACCACTTTTTGAAAAGATCTTCCAAGAATAGTAAAAATATTTCACGTGTAGCCTTAAAAGCTGTCTTAATCAGTTGAATTTAGTGAACTAGCTAAGAAAAAGTCTTCCTTGTTTTGCGTTCAGGGTATATCTAATCTGAAGAATGGAAGTTGGCTAATTATTTTGAGGGGCGTCTACAATGTGTTGGTTGAAATTGTTAAAAAATTAGTAATTTGCGAGGAAGAGCCTTTGTGATCCGTTGTAGGCTTTGGGCTTTCCTGCAGACTTTTCTGGGTCCTGGTTTTCAGTCTTCAAACCAGCCTGTTTCCTCTCTTTGCTCGCAGCTCCAATCCAGTCCATCGCAGTGCCTGGTTCCTTTAGCTTTTATGTCTTTTCCTGATGCACCTGCATCTCCTGAGGACCCCGTAGCTGACTCACCCAGCTCCCTTGATGGGCCATTGCAGTTGCCCCTGACTTAGCTTCTGTAGTCCTCCTGTCATAGGAGACAGCGGATTTTTCAAATGTGAACATTATGACACTTTCTTGTTGAAAACTGTCCAATAATTTCTTGTCCAAAACTATTTACCCATGCACAAAGTTATTTTTGTTTTTCTTTTCTTCTTTCTTTCTTTCTTTCTTTCTTTCTTTCTTTCTTTCTTTCTTTCTTTCGGTAGTGGGGATTGAACGTACAACCACATGCTTGCAAGGCAGGCACTTATGCCGCTGAACTAAATCCCTGGCCCTGCACAAAGTTCTCTACTCAGTGCTTTCTGATCACTGACATGTGCCAAGCTTGTTCCCACCTCTGGGCCTTTGCCCATTTGTTCCTGTCACTTAGAATGTGCTTGCCCTCCTTTTAATCTGACTTTTTTCCCTCAAGATGTCACTTGGTCAGAGCAGTTTTAGGGGACTGTACCCAGGGCCTTCACATTGAACTGCATCTGTGGCTCTTTTCATATTTTTATTTTGAGATGATCTTATCATGTTGCCCAGACTGAGCCCACACTTGCTGTCCTCCTGCCTCATCCTTCGCAAGAGTGCTGGGCTTACAGGTGTGTGGACAGTTGACTTTCTTCCTAACACATTACACCAGTTGAGTTTGCACTCCATGTTTACCACTTCCCGAGCTAGGATAGCAGCTCTCTGAGGACCTCCTGTTACTCTGCTGTCTCTAGAGTCTGGGGCAGTGCTTGGTAATAATCATTGCTCAGTGCATAGTCACTGAATTGAAATGACTGTAGTTGCCAGGCAATCACAGCAACCTGTGTCCTTCAGAAGAAGTTTGTCTAAGTGGTTAATAGCATCTCTCTTTTTATCCCTGAGTTCTGTAATTGGACTTTAATAGAAGTGGTTATTACTGTATTTGAGTTGAGTTCAGTCGGGGTAGTTTTTTTTTTTTTTTTTTTAAATCGGTACCAGGGATCGAACTCATGACTGAGTGCTTGCAAGGCAGGTTCTTATGCCGCTGAGTTAAATCCCCAGTCCAGGTTTGGTTTTTTTGAGACAGGGTCTCGTTTTTTAGTGCAGGCTGGGCTTGAACTCACTGCCTGGCCCAGGCTGGCCTTGGACCTGCAGGGATCTTCCTACCTCTCCTTCTCTAGTGTGGGATTATAGGCATGCGCCCAGTTATTATTATTGGTAATCTTACTGCCGTATTTTTATTTCCTGTGTACCTGTCCTGACTGTGTGTCTACTTTCTAGGGAAAATCTCATCGTGACCAACAGCTGGTGCTTCTCAAGAAGCACCTAGAAAATAATTACAGAAGCAGAGATCGGAAATGGATTGTTTTGTTCCCGGAAGGGGGCTTCCTCAGGAAGAGAAGAGAAACAAGTCAGGCATTTGCCAAGAAAAATAACTTGCCATTTCTTACACATGTTACCTTGCCAAGGGTTGGGGCAACACAGATTATTCTGAGTGCACTTGTAGCACGACAGGAAAATGGAAGTCCAGCAGGAGGAGATGCAAAAGAACGAGGTATGATGGTTTTCAGCATTTCTTATTTGTTCTAATTGAAAGGTAAATTTTTCTTCTTTTTTTATAGTTTTGTCAGAACTAACATTGAGGGAGATAAAACTAAAAATTATAATTTATCATTTATCAAGTTTAGATTTTGTTTGCTTTTAATACAGAAAATAATTTAGTGTAGCTGTATTTACCAAGACTCTTAACGTGTTAATAAATGATCCCGTTATTTCTTTACAAATAATATTTGTCAGAAGATAATAGTCTGTAGTATAGGCAGAGAAACTTATTGCAGCATTATTTATAACAGCACAAAATTAGTAACAACCAAAAAAGAGAATGGATAACTAATTACCAAAGATCCAAACAACAGATTGCAGCACGACTATTGCAGATGGTGTTTCCAGAGGGTTTTCATTGGTGTGGCAAAGTGCTTGTGCTATGCCGGTCGCAGGGCAGGGCCCGACAGCTCTGGAGAAAACTGTATGAGCTCAAGTCTCTGCATGGAAGCCGCAGGATATAAGCAAGGGGGAAATACCAGAGTGTGAGCTGTGACGATTCCTTTGAGTTGTAACTCAAATGATTGTCTCTGTTTCTTAATTCTTTTATGGATTCTCCAATTCTTTAAATGATGAGTGTGTGTTACCTTTATAGCCAGGAGAAAGTAAGATACAGCTTTCCCGGACAGGGCCTAGTGAGAAGACAAAAGAGTTTCACTAGACCTGTTTCCTTATTTGCATTTTGCTATTTTAATATTTTCAAATTAAGAAAAATCGAAAGGAGTGGCTCTCAACTGTGCTGTAAACATGGGAAAAGAACAGAAGGGAAAATGATGCCCTGGAGGCTGCACCATATCTTCATTTCATTGTTTCTTTCAAGCAACTGCTCCACAGTTAGCTTCCATACTCTTTCATCATCTGTTTAAAAGACAAATCGAGTCTTTTAGTAGAAAAGGAGGTTGTGAATCACTCCAGTGCTACAAAGGCACTGTAGCAGTGTTGACTGACCATGCTGAGAATGGCCGAGGTACTCCTCAGGCGCTCCTGGTGGAGAACAGCAGTGGCTGAAGGGGTCTGCATTTGTCCTGTCTCATTCATTCTGGCCGAGTCATAGAGATTATCAGCAGCATATATGAGAACCAGTTTGTCCTGTGCTTCACTGTTTTTCTTCTCTCGGTTTTCATATTTTGCACTTTATTTCCCTTAGAATTCATACTCACCAGCATTTTACTCCCTGTGAAACACAAGTCGTGCCTTTATAGTTGTTTTGGGATGCATACACATACCAAGATTAAGTTCTGTTTGATTAACCTTAATAGTGTTTGTATCTTTTGCATGTTTGTATTATGATCTAACAGATACTAAACTGAACCATGGTGATTCCTTCCCCCATCATTTCATTATGAAACTTTCTTTTTTTAAAATTTTATTTAAAGAGGAAAAAAGCAAAACAGAAAAAGGGGTAGAAACATACAGAATTTCAGAAAAAAATAAACAATAAGAAATCACTAGTTGATAAATTACATATTGTCTTCTTAGACATAGTTGTTCAAGTTACAAAATTAAAAGCATATAGAGTGGACATTCAAACAGTGAGGCTGCAAAGTTCAGTGATCCAATAACAACTTAGCAACATGGTTATCAATCCTACATACTTAAATGCAGTTATATCCTTTAGAGCACTTTCTGTTCCTCCTTTTACTTTAAAAAAAGTTTTTTTTTATTTAAAGAGAAACAAAAGCATATAAAGGGTAGAGATAATACAGAATTTCAAAAAAAAGATAAACAATAAGAAGTCACTAGTTGTTAAATTATATATTGTCCTCTTAGAAATAGTTGTTCAAGTTACAAAATTAAAGCATACAAAGTAGATATTCAAACAGAGTGTAAACAGCTATGCATGCATGAATCTCTACATGTATTTCTATCCTTTCTGTATTAGAAAAAACATGACATGATAAAACAAAACAAATTCCTATAAAAACATGAAAGCAAAAAGTCATATAAAACCACAGTACAAGGTGATCTACAATGATTACTGTGTTGTTTCTTATTATCTTCAATAGAATTGCCTATATCATCAGGCATAATGGAATATAGCACTATAATTGAATATAGCAGTACATAACAATATTAGTAAAATAAAACATTGTAGACAGTATAAAACCTCATAGGCAGGTAATAATCGAACTAGAGTAGATATTCTAGTGAATCTTGTCATCTTCAGTGCAGTTGCCTATACTCTCAGACTTGATACTATCAATCATAACAGCTTTGAATAAAATCTATCAATACAAAACAGCAATCTAACAGACCAGATTTGATTACAATCAGTCATGGTAAAACAGTGTAGGTTATACAGAGCTTTATATTAAGTTAATAAGATATTAAGGATGATTACCGTACTATATCCTGTTATTTTTGGGAGTATTATCTGTGCCCTCAAATCTAGTACAGGTAGAATGACTGGAACAGAACATAATACATCTAAGCAGAGTAGTGTGAGTAATGTGGGTTTTAAATCCTGGTGCATTATTAACAATATAGTGTAGCAAGGTCATCTATATTAGAGATTCTAGCCATCATTCTCTGCCTCATTTCTGCTATGCTATTTTTCTGCCTGTTTGTCTAGTTTCCTCCTTCATTCTCCTGCCTGTCCCACTCATTAAGGCCTTTCTGCCACCGTTCCTAAAATCGTGGTATTTTTTTTCTCTCTCTCTAGAATGTTCTTCAATATTCTCTGTAGTGTTGGATTGGTGGTCACAAACTCCCCCAGTTCCTCTTTGTCATGGAAGCATCTTGTTTCTCCATTAATTTCTAGTGACAGTTTTTCAGGATACATCAATCTGGGCTGGAGATTATTTTCTGTCAGGGCTTGGACTACTTTAACTCCAAGCTCTTCTTGATCTGATGATCTGTGTCGAGAAATCAGCCGTGATTCTGATGGGCTTACCTTTATAGGTAATCTGTTTCTTTTCTCTGACAGCTTTTAATATTCTGTTTTTATATTGAATTTTTGGTATCTTGATTATTATATGTCTGGGTGTAGCTCTGTTTTGGTTGTAGGTGGCTGGAGTTCTGTATGCCTCACATAACTGAATGTCATTTTCTTTTCCCATGCTTGGGAAGTTTTCCTTAATGATTTCCGTGAATAGCCTATGTAATTCACCTGTATGTATTCCTGCTTCTTCATTCACATTTCTTATACTTAAATTGTAGATTCTCTTGTCATCTTCTAGCCTTTGTATTGTTACTGCCTGTTTCCTTGTTATTTTTAAGAGATCTTTCCTTTCATGATCACACATTGCAAACTTGTCTTCAAGTTTTGATAGTCTATCCTTAGTTTCTTTTAAGGCGTTTTGCCAGCTTTCAATGGAGTTTTTAATTTCCTTGTAGTCTCTTTGAATCTGCTTTGTGTATTCTATATTTTCTTTATATTCTTTATCAAATATTTCTCTCCTTTGTTTGTATTCCTCCCTTCTTCCATCTGCATTTTCCTGAGAGATGCTTCCTGAGAGCATTTCTTTTATTACTGTACTCATATCTTGCTTTATCTGATTTAATATTTCAGTTTTGAGCTCGTCTACAAGGTCCCAAAGATATCTCTTAATGTCCATTGAAGCCATGTCTGATGTTGCATGTTTGCCACCCTCAATCTCTCTTGTTTTTCCCTCTCCTGGATTAGTGCTCTCAGGGTTTTGGGCTGGGGGCTTTCTCCTGCCTCTCTCTCCTGTCATGGCCATGGCTTCCTCCACACAGGTTACAGTGCAGGTCCCAGCCCCCTTCCCTGTTGGCCACGTTTCCTCCGAAGCACACTGGTGAGGGACCTCTGCCCTCTCCTGACTGCTCTTATCACTGAGGTGTAAGCAGCGGCTGCATATTCCTGCCCCTCCCCCAGACCAGCCAAACGTCAGGGGCCTTTCACCCGGTTAGTGTGTGCTAGGCGCAAGGAATGGATTTGGGACGGCTCATTGGGTCCTGGCCAGGGGTGTGGCCCAGCCCAAGCAAATGCCACAAATCTGCTCTGGGAAGGGAGGAACCAACTGAAATCACTGTCACTCCCAGTTCAGGCTCCTTCTGCCCGATTCCAACATGTCACCCATTTGGTCGCATCCTTCCTGTGGGGGGGTCTCATTCCCAGCACTGACCATGGATTAATGAAAGTCCCTTCGCTGGCTCAGCTCTCCGCTGGGCTCACCAACCCCTGACTTTAGCGCTGCTGTGGCTCCTGTGAGTGGCAGTGGAAATGAGTTTGGGCGGCTCTGCCAGCCGGCGAGGATTCAAGCTGGCACAAATTCAGGCTGGCACAAACTTAGTGGGTCGCAGTGAAAACACCGTGTCCCATAATTTTTAGTTGTTTCGGTTGTAGTCCCAACATATTTGACGAGCTTTTTTATGTTTTCATTTCTTCCTGTGTCAAGAGGATCCATCTCTGTCTGTCTGGGTCTCTCCAGGATGTTTTATTCTGGCAAATGAGTTGTTTCTCTCGGGAGGCTTTGCATGTTGTTGCTCACTGGTCAGCCATCTTGACTTCTCATTATGAAACTTTCAAACTTATGTGAAAGTTGAAAGAATTTTACAGTGGTATCAATGAGCTGATCAACTAGTTTCTGTAGCACTTTATACTTATAATTATTTATACTATCATATCTCTTTTCTGTGGAAGATCTTGTATCTACTTCTCCATCTTCTGTGAATTTTAATGCATCTCAAAGTAGTTCACTTTACTCCTAAACATTTCCGTATATATATCACTGGTATCTTGTTAAAATGTATTTCTTTACATAAACTGTGTCCCTTAAACACTGCTATATTATTTTAAAGTAATTTTTTAAAAGCTGGGTATGGCTTCAAAGCTGGATGTGGCTTTACAGGTTATGTTTGAAACCTCAGTAGTTGGGCAACTGAGGCAGGAGGCTTGCTATTCATTGCAGGCCATCCTGGCCATCATCTGCTGAGATCCTGACTCAATAAATGAATGAATGAGTGAATGCTGTTTTTTAACATTTATTTTTGCAGATTTTTTTTCTTCCCTTCAGAATGGTATTCTAAAGTGCTTAAAGAAATTAAGGCTAGTTTTTAAGTACTTGACAGCAAAGGTATTTTACTGTTGATTCCTAATGTGAATTTTGACTTAGGCTTCAAAGTGAATTACGTGTTTTTAGGGATCTCCTAGATACCTGAAACATAGAACAGCCCATTATTCTTCCAAGTGTGGCTGTCATCATTCTCTGTGAGGATTCTTTTTTCAGCTTTTGCATAACACTTTCCTGTGTGCTGGGAACAACACCAGTGCATGAAGGACGAAGCTAAATAAACTCCCCACCTCTCTACAGCAGTAGTTACCTGTGTTGCCTTCCAGAGGACAGGAAGGCTTACTGTTTCACTTGTGTATAACTTGCTGGAACTGGGAGTTTCTTGCTTTTCAAACAAGAGGAGGAACTAAAAAAAAAATTGTCTAAAAATGCTTAATTTTACTGCCATTTTCTAGTATGTATTAATGTTTCCCAAGTATTGCAGATCTTTGTGTTAGTGTTATATTTAGTGAATGATCTGGTTTTGCTTTGAAATCTGTTTTTTATTTTTGTGATGTAATGTTTAGCTTTCAGTCTTTTTGTAGGTCCATTTTATAGGAATATAAAATATAAATTAGACCTTATAGCGTGTAGCTGTGCTGAATACTGAGTGCCCTGTGTTCAGCAGGTAATAGTGCTCTATTGTTTGAGTTGAATTTCAACCGTTTTATAACAGACTAAGAAATCCCTGGTCTCCTCCTACATACATTATGGAGCACAAGCACCACAGTTCGTTTTGTTCTCCTCGCAGTAGAAGGTACATTGGTAAGCTTTATACTGTTCAAGTCGTGTCCTGTGTCGTTGCATGTAAGAATTGACCAACGTTAAGCCATTGTGTTCTTTGTTCTCAGAGAGTAAATCAAAAGGCCTCCAGTGGATAATAGATACAACCATAGCTTACCCCAAGGGTGAGCTGTTAGATATTCAAACCTGGATCCTCGGGTACAGGAAACCAACAGTCACACATGTACATTACAGGTGAGAATTCTACATTGGTACTTATTTGTTCCCAGCAGCCTACCTCAGGACAGTGTGCATGTTTTAATACTTAATTTTTAATCTGACAGTGAAAATAGCTGGCATGGTTTGTATTTGCAGGGAATAAAAAATCATTCTCATGCAGAATTTTTAGAGTGAAAGTATTGTTTGCAGTGGCTGTTGTCACTGAGAAGGATCTCTAAAAGTGACATTCTAGAGGCACTGTGATTATTCGACTGCCTGACTCCTTTGAATAAAAGTAACTAAAAGGCAAACATTAAAGATAAATATATACTCACTTGGGGTAAGTACATGTATATTAATAGAAATGGAATTTGCTTTGATAATTATAAATCCACATAAGAGTTTCTGAGTGATTAGATTGATAATTTAGAAATTTTTAGTATTTTAATATCCTTGTCTTACATAAACAACAGCAAAAACATTTATTAAACCTCTGTTCTATGCTAGGTCTTTGAGATTTTTTTTAATGTAGTGTTGGGGGGGGCATGGCTCATGTCAGTGTGTGAATGTATCTGTATCAAAGCTCGGCACCGATTAGGTCTGTGTAGATTTGATCACACTGTAGGCCATTTAGCTTGCTCTGTTTCCTAGTGAAAGATGGCAGGTAACTTACAAATGTGAGGAATTGGTCCACCTTCTCACTTTTTGTTTTTAACCAATAATTTATAAATAATCAGAAAAACAAATATAATCATAAGAAATCTTAGAAACTAAAGAATTAGTGAACTTTTGGCAAAATCACTTTACCAGAAACAAAAATAAACTCTTAAATTCACTTACATAGAGGTGCTTAACCATGGGCCTCACAGGTGGACTTCAAGAATTTTTTATCCAAATCTATCTGTAAACCTTTGTGTATGTTATACTTTTTGCAGAGAAGTTCATAGCTTTCACTCTCAAAATATCCATGACAAAAAAGATTAAAAACTCCTGACTTAAAAAAAACAAAAAACTCCTGACTTAGAAATGAAGAACAAATTACAGATGAGAAATAGTTCAATTAATACTTCTATTCATGAAAATGAAGCTTTTCAGATATATGTATTTATTTACAAAAACTTTATTACCAAACATAGAATAATAAAGAAAAGTTCATTGGGTTAAGCTAGTGGAAATTCAATTATGATTTAGAATCATAATCCAAAGTACTCATTAAAGCTAAGCGTGGTAGTGCACACCTGTAACCCCAGCACTCAGTAGGCTGAGGCCAGAGGAGCATCATGAATTCAAGGCCAGCCTGGGCTCTGTAGCAAGACCTTGTTTCAAAAGTCAAAAACAAAATACTTATCAAAGTACACATTATGCCTGCTTACTTATTGGTACTCCCATATGTCTACCTGTAAGAGTTCTGGACATGGGAGGAGGTTACTTCCCTTTCCTTCCAGGAATTTACAGAAGAGATCTTTGTCTGGCCAGTGTTAGGGAAGACGAAGGACCTGCACTCAGGTAGGAAAAGGGGAGTACAAGAATACAGAGGTGGCCTGGCGTAAGAGCTGGGAAGGAACAGAGGCCATGTGCTTAGTGGCGCTTGGGGACAGGGTGTGTCAGCTGTAGATGCCTCCCGGCACCTCTGTAGGATCAGGACACTGAAGGTGACGGGGAAGGAATACCTGGTCTTAGTTCTGACTTTGTGTCTGACTATATTTTTAAATTTTTAAACCAGGATGTTTCCGATTAAAATAGAAATCTTAAAACAATACTAGAAATAGAGAGAGAGAGAGAGTGTGTGTGTGTGTGTGTGTAATGTATAGTGTGTGTGTGTGTGTGTGTGTGTAGCGTACATAGCTCGGGCTAGACCCCTCTCACTGTTAATGTGACGGGTTGGCAAGGGAAACTGAACTGCGTCAGCTGCTTCCAGTGGGGAATGGTGCTCAGAAAGGCGGGGAGAGATTGTCTGGAAAGTGTAAGTTCTTGGAAAACAGTTGTTTTGCTTACTGTTGCCTTATCTTCACATATAGGCAAATTTCAAAAACTATTTGTGAATGAATTTTTTTTCCTGCAGTTAATCACTGTTAATTGCTGTGTTATTCTTAAGAACCACAGCCAACTTTTAAAAAATAATACAGCCCTCATTCATAGGGAATTTAATTGAAGTGATCACTACTGACTATGGTATAGACAGACAAGTTAGTACTATTGCTTATTTTCTCAGTCTAACCTTGAAGAATATGACATTCTTCAAGGGAGTCATTAAATAATTATCCCTATCTGTTCAGCCTAACATGCTCTTAGAATATGTCATGTATTTTAATTTCTCCATTAAAAGATACAGTTGGTAGGAGGTTGTCATGAAGTAAGCTACATGGACTACAAGGTAGTCACTTTAGATCAGACCAGAGCATCTTTGGGGGCAGTAATTAAATCAAGCATGTGCAGTCAACTCCAAGTTGAAAGCACAAACAGGTTAAGAAGTTTAATGGTGCCTAAGTATTGAATCTATAGTAGTAAGTTTCTGTGTGTTTGATCGGCTTGGGGCCTGTTTTAGGTAAGTTTTATGGTCTTCCAGTCCTGGTAGGACACCTTGGTGCCCACTGGGGGCCTCAGACGCACCTGGGGTGGCTGCTGTTCTGTGTTCCTTACCATCAGGTCCACCCAGGAAGCAGCCCAGCTGGTGTCATTTATATACTTCACATTCATGAGTAGTTGGAGCATTTTAAATTTCCATAATATTTTTCTCTTTTCTTAGAAATTATAGTCAAAGTTACAGAGTAAGTTGCACTACCTGCTCCATACCTAACTGGAACAAACATCATGTGACCAGTTACAGAGGTCCCTGAGCAAAAGGGACATTTTCTCTACAGAGTGACTACATATCTTTCAAAAACATTCTTTAAGCAATAAAAAGAATACTGTATCTAGATAACCAGCAAGTGCAACACAATGTTTTTGCAGGTTCTAGATTCCTATACTGGGTGCTTAGGAAAAAGCACAAAACTGTAGTCACTTTTTTCATCTGCTTTGCAATAAACTGTTTTTTTTCCAGTAGCAGTTTATTGCATGAATTCACATCTTGATTCTTTGCCCTGTGTTGACTTTCTGGCAGATATGAACTCTGAACATACAAGATATATATAAAATATAAATATTAAAATAACACGTAGATGAGAAAGTAAACATTTGTGGCAGAATTACAAGTTAGATCCTATCTTACAAATAGTTGGTGGTGTTACCATTTAAAATCTGAACTTTTGGGAGGTGTTTGGAGATTAGTCTGTAGAGAACTTGGGGCAAATGGGCATTAAGCACGCAGGCTGCTTGCTGGGCCCCGTGGCTGCAGGGCTCTGAGGCACCTGTGTTGGATTTTGGTGGCCAGAGGTTGCCCCAAATTTCATGAAGACTTTGTTGTGAGCACTGATCAGTATTCTAGGGGGGAAAATGTTTTAAAACTACAAAATGCTTTACAGATACAGTCTTCTTATTACCATATATAAGTATCTAGTGATTATTGGTAATCCAGTCTTTATAGATCAGCATTTACCATGTATTGGATCTCAGCTACTTACAACTTGCAGAGAAAAGTTGTCTTTTCATTCTTTCCCAGTGCTACTTATATTTTATTAATTGGCCTACATCTACATTGAACTTTTTTAAAAATAAAGCTTTTTTAAAAAAGGAAAAAAACTAAGGTTTAGCTGTAGGAAATATTAGAGAGTGAAATATTTTTTCCTCCCCTCTTCCATTTTTTTCGTCAAGCTAGAAGACTGCTTTATTCCTATTAAGTAGTAGGCACAATACTGTTAATTGTTTAATAGAATTAAGTATGATTAGATTTTAATTACAGGGAAGAGATTATGATGACAGTATAATTGTCTGCTTCTCTCCAGATTAGGACAGTGAGTCAGAGATGACAGGCCTTTTGTACAGAAGTAGCATATGCTTTCATTTTTAAAATCTTGAGGAAAAGTATAACCCAAATGTAGTGGGATAGATTATAAAAAGCTTTTGCTTTTGCATGTAATCTGACAAGGGCATTGAATACTGTGGAGAGGCAGTCAGTGTGGGACTTTGGGTAAGATTTTCAGCTTGGGGTGGATTAGTTCAGAAAAGGAATGTTTAACTTAGGTTTTTAAGACAAATATGCTAACCAGAAAGCATACACAGATGTTGACATTTGTCATATTTACTTCAGGGCTTTTTAATTAACAAGAAATTATATGCCATTTCAAGCTAGTCAGATTGACAAAAATTAGGTGATGATTTTGACATTTGTGTAGGAAAAACACAAACTTTATTATGATTTAGCTGTTCCCTCTCTTAATGTGGAGAACATTATTAAGATTAGATCTGCATAGTGAGACTGATTGTTAAAGGATGAGGAAGAAACTTATTTATGAGAAAAATTACTAATGCTTAAAAGCAGTATAACAGTAATGATATGTATATGTATGTACTTGTATATGTGTGTGTTTATGATCAATATATGGTTTTGGTTTTGCCTTCTGCTTTTACCTTTCATTCCACAAAATAACTCAATGTTAAGATCACAAAAAAGATGTAGTTGCTATCATTTCAGAAATAGTTATTCTCTCCAAAATTTTTTTCATAGAAATTTCCTATACATAGAGCCCTATGTCCTCTTAACACCCCTTAAGCAGCTATCAGCTTGTGGACAACATTGTTTTTTTATGTGTTATTACCCAGGCCCTAATGGATTCTCTTGAAGCATTTTTCATTTCATTTATGAAAATTTTGTGGTATATTCTCTAAAATGAAAAAGCATCTCTAAAATGAAAAAGACTTGCAAAGAAGAACTGTGTGCCTAGAAGGAAAGACTCATAAAGATAATATTTCTTCAAATAAGTCTATAAATTTATTGTTATTCCAGTCAGAATCCAGGACAGTTTTTCAGGAAACTTGAAAAAATGGTGTGAGAAGTCATTTGATAAATGAAAGCTAAAATAGTTTTGAAAATGAAAAAAACAGAGGAATTCTTCCTACCAGATATCAAAATTTAGGATAATTAAAATATTTTAGTATAAGGGCAGCGCTCAGTCAATCTAAAGGTTAGAAAATTGAGATCTAGATTTATTTACTAACTCATGTATGATTTGAATAGACATCAAATGTCAGTGGAGAAAAGAACTATTCAGTTACTAACTGTGGAACCACTGATTCATAACATGGGAGAAATAAAATTAAATTTAAATCAAGTTTTCAGCTAGGCATGGTTGTACACACCTATAATATCAGCATTTGGGAGGCTGAGGCAGGAGGATTGGTACAAGTTTGAGGGCCTGGGCTCCATAGTAATTTCAAGGCCTGCCTGAGCTACATGGTGAGACCCTGTCTCAAAAAAAAAAGTTCCAAATGAATACTGTAGTGGTTAAGCATAACTCTTCAGTGATGATCACTGTTCATCCTTTAGTTACCTAAAAAAATGAAAGGACTACCTAAGCTATTTTGCCCAAACTTTTCATCTAACTTACTGTCAAAAAGTGAGGAAAATCATATGTCAGAGATATACGTTACATGGAAAGGAAGAATATGGTTAAATAGAAGAAAATAAGTATTTGCTAAATCTCAGTTTAGCATATATGTGAATTGCTTGTATTATTTCTATAATTTTTAACCTGAAATGATTCCAAAATAACAATTTTTTAAGAAGCCTGTGGACATATGGAAAGTATAACAATCACTCTCTTAGGCACAGATGCCAGCGTCACGTTTGCTCATAGGATAGTTAACTTTTGGTCACTCAGCAAGCCATTGTTACACATCTTAGTGTGTCCAGAATGTGTAAGTATATATCAGATACATAAATATACCCAGGGTGTGTCCAGCTGTGTAAGGACGTCCGGGATGCCTGAGTGTGTGCCCCGTTATTTATACCCTCAGGTGGCTCCTGGTTTGTGACAGTCCTGTCTGTTGTAAGGAGCAGGGCACGGGGTTGCCCTGACTGAAGGAAACGGCAGCCTTGGTGCTTTCACAGTGCAGATGTGACTGAAGCTGACTCAAGACAGTTTCCTGTAACTGGATTATCTCCTGTAGCAAGATTTCGCTACCTGTAGAGTCTTTGAAAATAAAATGTTTGCCTTGGTTTATCTCCTGTGTTAAAGGAGATAAAAGTTAATATTAGAGTTTTTAATTCAATGTTGAAATAACTGGTTTTTAAAAAACAAAAATTTTTGAATGGTTCCTGGGCCATTAAGCGTTAGTATGTTGAGGATTGGTTCTAAGCAGCTTGCCTCTGGGTAGTGGCCAAGCGGCACACTTGTGGGAGGGAAATCCTGGAGTACTGATTTGACAGTATCTCTTCTCATCTGGGAATCTCTTTTTCTGGAATTGGAGTTCTTGTCCTGCTCACCTGCCAGTGTACTGGACTGTGCTGTGGTGCTGGTGGCAGTCTGCGTGGGGCCCCTCCCAGAGATTTATGCTGTTACAGCACTGTCAGTTTAATTCAGGTTGGCACACCTGAGTTTCCACCATGGACCAGGCGTAAAGATGAGCATAGAACAGCCTAGTAGAGAAGATGGACTCAAAATCAGTGGGCACTAACGAGAGTGCCAGACATGGTTGCAAAGGACAGAGTTGGTGTTGAGAAGGGCACCTAGGAAAGAGGAAGATGGCTGAGAGAGAGCCACATCCTCATTCTCCTAGTTGGAGCGCATGGGGCACATTTTCCATGGGGTGGTCCGGAGGAAGTGGTGGTCACGTGTTCAGCCATGAAAGCAAGTAGCAAAGGAGCAAGGTGGGAAGGGTAGGTCTGGGAAATAGGAATTTTAGAAGGGAGCTATTGTTTGTATTATTTACCTTGTAGTGTGCTTTGACTTTTAAAAACAATATGTATGCTTTAAAAAATTTTAAGCCTACTCATGCTCTTAGGTCAAACTCAAGTAATAATTTCTTCATATAACCTGTGCCTTAAGCGAACAGGCACTTTCTTTCAGGGAAACTCACATCTTAGTTCTGCAGACTCCTCATATGATTCTGGCGGAGGGGAATGGTAGCAGGGATTGAACCCACTACTTCTCCAGCCTTTTTAGTTTTTATTTTGAGGCAAGATTTCATTGAGTTGCTACATTGCCCAGGCTGGGCTTGAACTTGCAGCCCTTCTGGATCAGCTTCCTGGAGTGCTGGGGTTCCATGCATGTGGCACCATGCCCAGCTTCTAGCTTCCATGGACCATTTCATTATATTCTGGTTGTTTGCCTTTCTCATTTCTCTGCCAGGTTGTTAGCCTTTTGCAAACAGCAATGCTTTATCTTGTAATTTGCTTGAATGCTTAGTAATTCATCACATGTAGTACCCATAATTGAATTGAGAGTTTAGTCATGTTGTTTGTTGACTTGTATTTTGAAGTCTTGGTGGCTTAAAAATTCAAATGCTCTAACAGGGAGTGCCATCTGCCAAGCATTATTTCTAAAGTACAGTTTCATCTAGTGCTCTTAAATTGGATTCTATGGATAAGTATTGGTAGAATAGTGTGTATTCAACTTTAGATTATTGATGATGTGAAGTTTTACTTTTCAGAAAAGTAGGAGCCAGCTCATTTGGGTAGCTGTAGATATCCAAAGGTTTATTTCTGATATGTATAGATTCATTTCTTTAAATTCCACAAGAACTCTAAATCAATTCCAAGAGGACTGACATCCAGTGTGTTTGGTCCTTTGCCATAGGAAGGGATTATTCATTTGAATATTTTAATCCCTTG
This sequence comes from Hydrochoerus hydrochaeris, assembly GCA_004027455.1. Taxonomy (NCBI): domain Eukaryota; kingdom Metazoa; phylum Chordata; class Mammalia; order Rodentia; family Hydrochaeridae; genus Hydrochoerus; species Hydrochoerus hydrochaeris. Next base: position 116,090 of record PVLA01005379.1, read on the forward strand.
GTGACCAAACAATCCAAGAAACAGAAGAGGGCTGCTCTGGAGACTCAGCATTAGGTCTGTCCTGCTGTCGTGAGGCAGCAGAGTATCTGCGCAATTCGGGGCTGCTGATGCAGTAGGTTCCAGTTCAACGCAGCCTCACCAACCTCACCATGTTCTTTCGGGAGTTCTACTGGTAAACTGATTTTCTGTGAACCAAAACTAAATCTTACATAGTAAGATATGTGCTGCAGGTATTATCTGATGTGCCATAGCATGGATTCATCCCTTACAAAGAGCACCTATTCTGTGCTCCACTGGGCTGTGACCTTTGCGCAGACCAGGCAAAACTTCATGGATAATTTGTAGTGGGCCATAAGCTGTGAAAGGTAGAGCATAAGTCGGTAGATGTGAGAAGGACTGAAGAGCAGCATTTTGCGCACTATCAGCTTGGTGGGCAAACAGAGCTATGGAGGTGCAGTGTGAGCCGTTAGGAAGCTGAGCAGTTTGTGCTGCTGGCCTGCATTAAAGGCAGCTGAGGGAAATGGTGCCAGAAGATGGAAAGAAGATGTTGGTATACCTTAAAGGTCAAGCTAAATGTTCCTATCTGTGTGTAAGTAAAAGCCCAGTTCAAACAGAATTAGCCTGTAACAGTCAGGGAATTGTGATCATGTAACTGCACCTCCAGAAGAGGCGTCATCCATCTGGGCTCAGTGGGGGACATGGACTTTCCCTCAGTCCTGTCTCTTCCCTGTGCTGGGTTCGTCTTGATAGTGGCTGGGCTGCCAGAAACTCTGGCCTCCATGAAAGACAAAGACAAGAGAAAACTGACTTGATTTTCCAGGGCCCCTTCTTAGACTTTTCCCTAAGCTACGGTAGAGCTCCCCTTTGCACTGCCTTGTCTCTGACTCGTAGGCCCATTTCTATCCCGCTCTGCTGTGGGCTCTTGGTGGGCAGGTGCTGGGGCCACCACAGTGGGCTCGATGACAGCAGATTTGCAGACAGGAAATCTGGGTGGGTTTATTTTATTTTTTAAAGAAAAGCTACAGGATTCTTTGCCCCAATGAAAGGATTTCTGAGTGGTGGCACATGTAAACATTTCATGCTGAGGTTTAGGTGTCAGCAAGGCAAAAATATCTGTATTACCATTTGACCTCTACTCTGGATGGCAGAGGTGAAGAACATTACTGCAGAACTGTATCAATACAGTATTAGAGTTACCTAATAGAACTCAAATTTTTGATGCCATTCCCTTTAAAAATAAAATCTTGCTTTTTCAGGTTTTTGTTCTAAGACATCCCTCTAGTATCAGAATGAAGTTCAGTGCCTTTTCCCTTACATCACTGAGCTAAATCCCAGGCCCAAAGTTCACTGCCTTTTAAGGGCATTTAGTGCAAAAGTTAATCTGGAGAAAAGGGAAGAAACAAAGGATGAAGTGTGCTGTGCAGAGCTCTGCTGGGGTGGAGGGCTGTCTCCCCAGGGTCTGTCCGGACTGGCCACTGCCTCTGGGGTTGAAAGTCGGGCTTTGGGGCTCCTGCACTTTCCAGCTGCTGGCCCCCCTAATGTCTGTCTTCAGACCCTTCAAACCCACGAGATTTACATAAGTTTTTGTGTAAGTTTCAGCTTTTTTGTGTGGCACTAACTGAGATTGATTCTCAGATGAAAAGCTGTAATAACTGAGGTCACCCACCTGCAGCCATCCCACCTTCCGATGGTGACTCTCCCCCAGTCTCCGCCGGCTTTTAGTCTCTCCCCAGCACCATCTACTCAGTACTTTCTGTGCTCCGACCATACCTTGTAATTGTTACTTGTGATCTACTCTGTCATTCCACAAGGCAGGACTCCTCTCTGGGTATTTAATGGTATTCAGTGTCGCAGAGTTACTGCGCAGTCTCTAACTTGAAGCAAAGGAATAGGCTGTGCTCCTGAGTGTGCACTGCTCTAGAAGGCCACTGCGGCCCCTCAGCAGTGCTGCACCGTGCAAAAGGAATGCAGGCGCAGGCGGCAGAACCACACTGCAGTGCTGACCTATAAGGTGTGTATCATTCTGAGTGTTTTTATTAAGATTAATATTAGAGTGAAAACACAAGTTGGCTTAGTGCTTTTTTTCTCCTTGTGGTACTGGGGATTGAACCCAAGGCTTCAGGCAAATGCTCTACCACTGAGCAAAACTCCCAGCCCTTCAAATTTTATTTTGAGGCAGGGTCTTGCTAAACTGCGCAGGCTAGAATTTGCAGATTATCCTGCCTTAGCCTCCAGAATACCTGGGATTACAGGCATGTACCATCACCCCCAGTTTAACATAGCTGTATTCTTTTTTTTGGTCTTTTTTGAGACAGGGTCTCGCTATGCAGTTCTGGCTGGCCTTGAGCTCACTTTGTAGCCCAGGCTGGTCTCAAACTCACAACGATCCTCCTGCCTCAGCCTTCCGAGTGCTGGGATTACAGGCGTGAGACACCACTCCTGGCTCTCTCTTTTTTTTTTTTTTTAATTTTATTTAAAGAAGAAAAAAGCAAAACAGAAAAAGGGGTAAAAACAATTCAGAATTTCAGAAAAAAAACAGTAAGAAATCACTAGTTGATAAATTACATATTGTCTTCTTAGCCATAGTTGTTCAAGTTACAAAATCAAAGCGTACAAAGTGGACATTCAAACAGTGAGGCTGCATAGAAGTTCAATGATCCAATAACAACTTAGCATCATGGTTATCAATGCTATACACTTAAACATAAATGCAGTTATATCCTTTAGAGTACTTTCTTTTCCTCCTTTTACTTTTTTTTTTAAATTTATGGAGAAACAAAAGCATGTAATGGGTAGAAGTAATACAGAATTCCAAAAAAAAAAAAGATAATAAGAAATCACTAGTTAATAAATTGCATATTGTTCTCTTAGAAGTCCATTATCTGTTTAGTTATATCCTGTTTCAGGTTGTTCAGTACCTTACTGATCTGTTTTGTTGTTGTTATTTACTTTTTAATCACCTTATATAATTCTCTTGCTTTGTTTTTGAGTTTCTCCTCATCCATGCCCCATGGATCAGCTTTGGTGGAGTTGGGAGTTTTTTGGAGGCATTTTACTTTGTTATCTACTTTTTTTTTTTTTTTAAGGTAGCAAAATACAGCGGAACAAGACAGAACAAATCCATGCAAGGCAGTGCAGTGAAATGGCACAGAACCTCACACCAGGTCACCAGGACACCAGCAATAGGCATAATACTACATCCTATTCTGTTCACATTAGCTGTTCTTTCAATCAGGTAGAGCAAAATGGAAGGAAATATCGAACTTATAAAAACAGAATATTGAATAGAGCAATACCATTAATCAGAACTGAGCAAAACAGTGATAAAGATATTTGCCTGCAAAGAGATGGTAGAAGGAAATTCCCCTTACTTGCCACACTGCATACATTCATCCTCCCAAGAGATAGTCAGACTTTTGGCTCCCACTTGTTAATAGGAGGGGAAGAGGAATAGATCGATGTCTGATTCTTACCTTGCGCGCCAGCAGGCCCCCAGCTGCTTACCAGGGTGGCAAGCAAGCTGCCTGTTCTCCCAGTGCCCCAAGTTCCAACATAATGCAGAGCTCAGGAATCACCAATTGTTCTCGCCCTGGTGCTTCAGCAGCTTGTGAGACCCCCAGCTGCTTACCAGGGTGGCGAGCAAGCTGCCTGTTCATAGCTGTATTCTTAAAAGAGACTGAAGAGGACTCATGGATGGAACCCCAAGAATATGGCCCCCAAGTTGAGAAACTCTTAGCCAGTTTTGGAAATAACCATTAGTACAATTTTTATGAAGATAATATAGCAATATCTTTCAAAATTACTAACACGTTTAACTTATGAGTCATATTTTCACTACTAGAATTTATTCTGTATATAAATTTATATGCACATAAGTGGACACTTATATAATGTGTCCATTGCCACATTGTTTATAGTAACAAAAAAGTTTATAGTAACAAAAGATGAAAAACTAATAATGTTTACTATATATTGGTATTTGCCATGTATTACAGAATTTAGTGTTTACCATGTAGTAAGAGATTACAATGAAAATTAGAAATTAACAGAATGGTGATGAAAATATTTGTCAAATTTCATGAGAGATAATCTAATATGCATAGAAGATATATTTTTATAAATTTATAGCTTATAAAATGCTTATATTAGAAAAAAAACTGAAAATCTGTGATCTAAATATCTCAAAAAGTTAACAAATCAAAAGACAGAAAGGAAAAATAAAGAACTTAATGAGACCAAAAACAATAGAATAACGATACCAAAAAATTATTTTTTGAAAACACAATAAAGCAGATCAACTTTGTCATTTTGATCAACAAATAAAGCCTATATTACCAAAGTAAGGGATGAAAGAAGGGTTCCACCAGAGCTTCTGTAGTTGTTAGAAAGGCAGGCAGTAAGAGGACAAGATGTATGACTCTTCCAAAAGGAAGAAGACTCCTTAACGTATCTCATGGGGCCAGTGTGATGTTAATACTGAGCCTGAACAAGGACATGTAAAATGGAAAATTTATTGGCACACCTCTCACGTGATTATAGCTACAAAACTAAGCCCAGAAGTACGTTAAAAATACATGCTATATAGCAAGGGGGAATACATTCCAGGAGTGAAATTTTGGTTTAAAGTTTAAAGTTAATGTAATGTGTCAGATTAATAGAATTAAAGGGGAAAATTAAACATTTCACTGAGTGGAAGGTTTTTTTTGACAAAATGAAACCCTCATTCATGATTTTAAAAAGACACTTATAGCAAACTTAGAGTAGAAGGGGATTTCTTTAATCTGATTAACAGCATGTACAAAGAAAAAGTATACAGCAAATGCCATACCTGTGAACTATTTGATGTTTCTCCCTGAAGGGTCATTACTGCTTCACTTCTGCCTTGTGCTAACGGGTCCTGATGGGGGCAGTAGGGCAAGAAGATCAAAAGATAAACGTAACTGGGGATTTAGCTCTGTGGTTTTAAGCACCTGCCTGGCAAGTGCGAGGTCATGAGTTCAATCCCCAGTACCAAAAAAAAAAAAAAAAAAGACAAAAGGTAAATCTAGAAAAGGTAGAATCAAGTTTGTCTGCAGTTGCATTGATTTCTCTTTCTACTTGCAAAGTAAGGCTCCCGTTACTTGGCAGGTGCAGACCCACCCTGACTTCAGCAGAGCCTCTAACATGTGAGTGAAGACACCTAAATCAACAGGCTTCTTAGAGAAGAAGAAACCCTAAGTAAAGGCGTTTCTCAAAACGGTCTTCTAGTCTTCATTCATTCCTCCTCCAAATTCCCTTCACATAGAGGTGACACAGTTTGACTTACATTCCTTTCTTGTTTCCTTTCCTCTCACTAACACTTCAATTCGGGTGCTTCATGTCCCAAACTTGATATTTAAATGTTTAACAAAGAGAAAGGAATCTGAGCATAATGTGATACTTAAGTAATGTTCCTTCTGATTTAGTTTTCTAAGTTGTGAGCAAATGACCATGGTATGTGAGCAACTTTTAAAAAACATTAAGGAGTCTGAGTGTTGTCATCCTGTTATTTTGGGGGCCCTTTTCTGGACATTGTGTTTCAGTACTTACACTGTACAAGTTGTTTACTGTTTTTCACAATCTTACTAACTGGTATGAATTTTGCCTAAACCTGAAATGGTAGTAAAAGTCAATTGAGAAATGACAAATGGTAGATCAAGCCAAAGAATTTTTTTAAAAAAATCAGACCTTTCAGAAATAATAGGAAAACTTCTCAGAAGATACTCTGCATCAGACTCAACTATTTTCATGTCTCCCATGAAATGAAGAAAGGAAATTTCTACTTTGTTTTTTTCTCCAAAATCCCACTAAATTTACACTAAATAGGAAGTTTTTTCTTTTTTCTTTTTTCTTTTTTCTTTTTTTTTTTAGAAAGGTACACAGTCCATAAAGAAAAGTGGAACAGTAGGGGAGTCAGCAAACCTTGGGACTTAGGGAAACACAGTAAACGTGACAGAACCCGAAGCCAGCTATGAGAAAGCAGGGACCCTGCTGTGAGCACCCTAAAACTCCGGAAGGCTGTCAGCCTGGGTGCCTGTGCGAGTGAGGTTAAAGGTGATGCTTAACGGGGCAGACTGATCACAGTCTGTTTAGGAAGAACTCAGTTCCCCCGAGCCCTGCCTTGTCCCCAGAGGCTGAGCAACTGTTCTCTCCTTGCCACAGCAAGTCCCGGAGCTGGCTCCAGGGAGCGGGTTGGAACCCAGGCTCCAGCTCCAGCTCTGTGATGCAGGTGGCATGACCAGGGGATGGCAGGGCACAGAGTCCTGGGAGTCTTGGCCTTTCATTTCCCTGACTCCCAGAACGCTTCATTCTCTAAGCCAGAAACCAGAGCTCTTTCTCCAGAGAACTGGGTGAGTTCAAGAGCAATGACCATTTTCTGTGGCCCCACCAGATAATCCTCAGTGAGGCTGCAGTCAGACTTCACACACACTCTGAGGGCTCGTGAGCTCTTCAGCCCCATGTGTGTAAATGTGAGCAAATGAGGGAGCAGGAACAGATGGCCCTGATGGAACCAGCCTGTGCTCTGAAAGGGCGGGACAAACAGAGAGGGTGACTTAGGGTACAGGGGCACTCGTAAAGCCCTGAGAGGACAGTGGGACTTATTAGCACTTTACTTTCATGAATAAAAGTTTTCATTATGATTTTTTAAACTCATGACAGTGAAATGTTGCAACAGTAGCATACTCCTTTTTAAAAAAGGAGTCTAGTCTAATAAAAGAGCTCGAGAAATTAAAAATATAATGAATAAAAACTCAGCAAAAGATTTAGACATTAAGTAAGTTCCCAGGAAGGAAAACAGACAGAAGTTGGTTTCTAAGCTCAGTTGAGTCTTATATCTAATGGATTATCAGCCATGTGTGAAGCCTGTGTTTGTGAGCTCTTGACACCAGAACTGAATATCTGGGGTGGTCATCTCAGGTCATTTTGGCTCACAGATTTGAGGTTCTGGTTCCAGATTGGTTGGCCCCATTGCTTTGGGACCCATGTCATTTTAGGAACAGGTGGCAGGGTAAAGCCAATCACTCATGGCCAGGAAGCTAAGAGAAAAGCCAAGGAGGCCAAAGCCCCACGGTTCCCTCCGGGGCATCGCAAGAGAGTTAAAGGCCCCAGCAACACCCATGGGGCACCAAGCCTCCAGCCTGTGGGCCTTTAGAGACTCCTAAGATCCAAAGGAAAGCAAGGCTGAGGAGAGACACCAGCAGGTAGGGGTGATTTCCAGCACCCTTTCTCAGGAAACTGCTGGAGACTGCTGCGTCCAAAGGAGGAGGAAAGCAGGTGGTGTTGGGAACACGACTGCATTTTAGGAGTTCAGACCACAAGGATGACAGCGAGGGCACCTCACAGATTGAAAACTAGCTGTTGAATTCAGAGTCTGGGTGAAATTTTAAATTACCTTTGCTTGAACATGGCTCTGCACATTTGTGTCTGGCCACTTTCGCACCATAAGGCCCAACTGAGTGGGGCGACAGGTACCAGGTAACTAACCTACCAAGCCTACAATACTTTCTGCCTGGTCCTTTAAGAAAGATGTGAACTGGTCTAGAGAGCTGATTCTAGACAGTTGGATGAGAGCTTATGGTTGAATTAGGTATATGTACATGGAAAGTTAAGCAAATGAACAGCAGTGTAATTGCTTTATTTGTTTTTGTTTTCTTTTTGGTGCTGGGAATCGAACTCAAGACCTTGCCCTTGCCAGGCAGGTGCTGTACCGCTGAGATATATATTCCCAGCCCCTAATCACTTAATCTGGGAAAGTAAAAATTGAGCAAGAAGGGAAAGTAGCCATGGTTTACCGCAAGAGTTGACAGGCCTGCCCTATAGCTTTGAATGCGCAGGCTGCTTCAATTACAGTGCCGGGGCGGTGTGAAGGACGAGCCCGCGTGGCAGCAGGGAGACAGTAGTGGAGGCTGAAACTGAAGAGGAAATGCAGGGATGGATGCCACAGGATTGGTTAGCAGAGGCGACCGTTGATCCCGGGAGTGGGGGAGAGGGACAGGACCGACACTTTGATACAGACCGCCTGCAGGCTTTAAGCTGTGTACCTTTGACAAAGTAATAAACACACTGGAAGACAAGACACTTTACACGGTCGGCAGCTCTGCTGCTCTGCGGTCTGTGTGCTGCCCTTCCCTCACTTCCACCGTGTCCCCAGTCACCCCAAGTGCGTTTCCTGTTGCCTCAGACTGGGCCCGGCACCTTCAGAATAGCGCGCCTGCATCCCGTCCGCGCAGCGAAGGTAGCCCTGCTCACGAAACAAAAAACCGTCTCTGGTCTGACTCTGAGTATTTGAACGGGTTCCGATTGAGATACATTTCAAACTTCATCTGTTCTACATAACTGTTCCCACTTAAACCCATGAATGTAGAATTTTTTCTCAGTAATTATTCATAGATGTAGGGCAGTTTCAAAGTTTATTTCAGCATCTAATACAGGATGTAACATGTAATAAGCTAGTGAATGTTTTAATGAATGCAAAAATGAACTCTATTGTATAATAAGTTTTAAAAAGCAAACAGGCCTTTAAAAGCCTAACCAATCCTTGCAAAAAGTAAGCTTACTTGGCTTTTCATCATCAAAGCTGTATTGTGATTGAGTGGTTTCACTTCTAAATTGAAATAGGTTTGTCTTTTTCTCTCTCAATAGGATTTTTCCAGTTAAGGATGTGCCCCTGGAGACCGAGGACCTGACCAACTGGCTCTATCAACGGTTTATTGAAAAAGAGCACCTCTTAGCCCATTTTTATGAAACAGGTACACAGTCTTTTCTGTGATATGCATTTCTAAAGTTACTGGAAATTCCAAAGGCTTGCTGTAGGGGAGAGAACCATTTTTTTTAGGTACCCCAAGAAATCAGAGTGTTTCTGTATGTAAGAATTTTAGCCTAGAATTTTCATAAAGACCCATGTGTGTTCTCGCCAGCCTGTATACAAGGCTCATGGGACAGCCTTCTTAAGTTTTCATGGATACAAACCTAGTCTTTCCTCATTTAAATAAAGAAGTCTATCCTAAGCTTCCTTCTGTTTTTATAATACTATCTGCATTCTATACAAACTAAAAATTCTATACAATGCCTCAGGCATCATGGTGCACACCTGTAATCCCAGCTACTTGGGAAGCTGAGGCAGGAGGATGACAAATTGGAGGGCAGCCTGGGCTGCACAGTGAGACTTGGTCTCAGAGTTCCATTAAAAAGTGCTGGGGAGGTAGAGCCCAGAGATCAGTCCCCTGTAGCACAAAACAAAACAAAATTCCTATAGCGCAGTAAGCAGAATACTTAGAGACGGAGAGGAGGGAGGGGAGGGGAGGGGAGGGGAGGGGAGGGGAGGGAAGAAGGGAAGTGACAGTGGTGACGGGCCCAGCGCCACAGGGTACTTTCCTGAACTGCCGTGTTCCAGCACCTAAGCAGGGAGCCCAGCTAAACACAGCTTTCTAGGGCCACAGTGGGAGGCTGAGAAGCCCAGGGTCACTGAGAGGCCAGCAAGGCCCACTTCCCTTCCTTTTCTACCAGTCTCACCCAGGCTGTCTGCCCTGAATTGCAGCACAGTAAAGGAAGCCTCTTTGTACGACGCTGTTTGCGTGTGAGGCCTGGAAACCTGGCCGTGGGCTCTGTGCATGCCTTGGTAGCAGATGCCCTGGGGCAGCCTGCCCGGGTTGTCTGCCAGGCACGGGCTGGTTGACTGCTGAGCATCCAGTAAAGGTGATCCCAGGTGGTGCTGCTCGGAAGCTGGGTTTCAGAGAAAATGCGGAGACGTCTATTTACTTCATATTTCTTTTTATCATTAAGATAGACTTCATAACTATTATACTTCTTGAAAATAATGTCAGTATAACATAACCACTTCTTGTGGAAAAAAAAAAAAAAAAAAGCTTGTAAGTGAAGGGACCAGTGTAAGTTCTGCTGTTTCCGAAGGGGCTTGGCACCATTGTCACAGAGCGCGGGTGGAAATTGCTGGGGCTTCCTGAGCAGCAGAGGAGCACCTGCTGGTGTATGGACAGGAGGAAGCCGAGGGGAGCAGCCAAGGGGGGGTTCCAGGAAGGAAGCGAGAACCGACACAGAGGCAGGGAAGGCAGGGCGGGGATGTTTTCCTGCGGGATGAAGAGGACAGCCCTTGGATGCGCAGGGTCGAGGTCCAAAGGAGGCCTCTCCTCAGGAGCGACAGAAAGTCACCAAAACCATCCTGCAAGTTAGATTACTGTAGTGCCTTCTGGGAGACTGGCCCACAGGGAAATGTTTCTGTGTTGTCTTTTTAGGAGCCTTTCCTCCTCCCGAGGGCCACAAGGAAGCCGTTTCCCGGGAAATGACCCTCAGCAACGCATGGATCTTCTTCATACAGTCTTTTGCATTTTTGTCAGGCTATATGTGGTACAGCATCATTCAGTATTTTTACCATTGCCTGTTTTAGATACTGACTCAGACTTGTCATAGGAGTTCAGACTTTCCTAAGTGTGCATTATTTACATGTGCAAATCAGAATATATAAAGAAAAGCAAAGGAAATTCAGTGGATGGATTACTATTTATCCCCCTTTGGGATATTTTAAAACTCTACTAAAATGAGGATCAGTAATATAATGACCTGCTAATATATTTTAAGAACTCTTCATGTCTTCAAGCGATACTCTCGACCACATATTTAAGTGAGCATCACACCTGGAGAAACAGAATCATAAAACCGTCCTTGAAGACTGAAAGAAGCTCCGTGACCACCAGCTACCATTGGTCGTTGGGTTCCAGTGCAGGGGTCGTGTCCGCCCCTCCCAGGGAGCTGTCCCTAGAGCTGGGCTCTGGGGGGCCCATCCCTCCGCCATGTGTGCCATTGCTGTCGCAGTGAGCAGAGCTGGGCCACCTCCAGAGGAGGGGATTCAAACTCCAGCCCCCCAGCCCCAGGCCGAGGAACAGCACCAGCCTGCTCTGGGCAACGGCAGTGTCCACCGTGCTTCTCCCGGCACAGGCCATGTTCCCAGAACCAGTGCAGCCCAGCACCGTGTTTACATGTGCCAGTGCTTCCCCTTCCTGGGGGCGGAGGGGCCCATTCTCCCCTCTTGTGAAGAAGGCATAGCATAGATTGATCATTGTATTTTACAAAATGCACTTTTTATCAGACGCAGATATAGCCAAGGATAGTAATGTACCCTGAAAACACAAGTGAGCCTCAACAGTGAGCCGGCTCCCAGAGGCCTCCCTGTGTCTGCCCACTCACTCTTGGGTGCTTCGGGTGCCACCCTGCCCTGCACCCCTCCCGTTGCGATGCCTCATTCGTAGCTAGAGCCCCCTCCACATGTTGACGTAGCACTAAATGCATTTGGGGATGGTTGACACAAATTAATGCAAAACATTTACGTGATCAGCTTCTGGGGAATAGACTAGTTTATTAGGAATCTATGAGCTAGAGCCAAACATGGGCCTGGAGCAGTGACGAGTTCTCACACCATAACCACGACCCTGGCCGGTCCTGTGTGCCAGTCACTGCATCCATGCCCACCCCTCCACGCTGGCGTAGCCAGGAGAGAGGACAGAGAGGGTTCTGGTGCCGGCCAGCTGCTGGTGAAGAGGATAAAGTCAAGCTTCGGTTCTTTTATTTGTCACTCTGTTCACCTGATTTACCTCACAAGAGAACCAGACTCAGAAAGTGCTGGCCCTGCGTTAGCGTTGAGATCCAAGACGCCCTTTGGCTGAGGACTGAGGCTATCGAGATCTGTCTGTCAGTGTAGTGTTCTGTGATAAGAGCTCCCTTGTTGTCACTAATGTCACAATAATAATTCTGAGAAGTAGGCTGTGAAACAAAACGGCCACTGCTTTCTGTTTTCAGATAAACCAAAAAACAGATGTGAATCTTCCCCAGTTAGGTGGGAAAGGTGGAGCAACACCAAAAAAAGCCCTCAGCAGCTTCATCTTTAGGGTAACTGAGCATAGTGGGACAGTAAAAAGTGTTCGCTGAAATACCTCACGGAATATTCACCGCTGCTAGCCTGTGGCGACAATGTTAACACGGCGGCTTGCTAACGGCTGTTATAAAATGCAGTGTGTTTGAAAACAGGGTATTGGTTATGTGTTCTGCAGTGACAGTAAGTGAAGCCAGTCTCACCAGGTGTCAGAAAGCCAAAGAGAAGCTGCCCTCACTGCTGTTTGAGGCGGCACACACCAGTTGGTTTCAGAAGCTGGGATTGTCTGTCTGAGGCGTTATTCCGGGGAGACGTTGTTCCCTGTTGAGTAAGTATGCACAGTCTAGCTGCTGGGCCTGTCCTCATCACGAAGCCAGCCGCAGGCAGGGTGGCCACTTGTGTCCCAAACAGCGCATCCACACGCGCGTGCCAGGGGCTAGGCACTTTGCCGGCACTGTGCTCCCTAGGAGTGTGGTGCCACTCGGCCCGCTGTGCATGGTCAGCGCCCTGCGGGGCCTTGACTTCTCCGGTGCACGTCGCTTCCATGTCTCCAGAGCAACAAACACCTACCTGTGTGAGGCGGTTCTTGAACATAGATGTGTGAGTCATAAACAGAAGCGTAGCTGACCTGCCCTACCCTTCTTCCATTCTTTCTGAACGTGCTCTGTCTCTCTTGTTTGTAAAACATGTTACCTGAGAACATTGGTTCTCCTTTCCTGATTGGTAACCGGATCCCATCCTCTTGCACTGGAGAACAAGAGGGAGAGAATCAGTGTTCTCTGTGGGGGTGGAGGTCGGTGGGGAGGACAGCAAGAGGCTACTTGCAGAGTGAGCTCAGCTCCTATCTGTACTTTCTTTATACAGTCAGGTGAAAGGAGGTTTTACATCTTGCCAAGGCTAAAGAAAACTCCCCAGTTCGCAGAGGTAGCCGGTTAGGATCGCAGCACTTCTCAGCCCCAGCTGGACAGCATAGGTTGTGCACTGGCTGCTGAAGTCCTGGTGTCAGCAGGTGACACTGTTGAGAACCTGCTTGGCCACAGGCAGGCCCAGGGACTGCAGAAGTGCCCAAAGCAGCAGCTCACCCTAGCATCAGGGAGAGCTGTGCGTGTCGAGATGCACTGTGCTAAGGACACCCACCAGCAATGCAGAACCACCACAGAGCGGGAAATATGATTGGGAGACAAGCAGGTCAGTTGAGAATTCAAATAGATGCTTTAGAACGGTAGCTGTGAGTTCGTATCTGTCATATTATTAGACAATTACTGACAGTACAACCAGTCCTTAATTTTCATGGTAAAGGAACTACACATTATGCATATTTACCTGATAAATGGAGACTAAGTCAGGGAAGCCAAAAATTCATTTCTGTGTAGGAGTTTGAACTTCTTTCATCAAACTTTTTTTCCTTCTAGAAAGATGCTTACATTAAAAAATGATTTGAATTGCTCATTAATTTCTCTTGCCATGTAGTTATGATTGTGTTATTGAGTAGTGAAGGGACATGGAAACGGCAAAGCCCACGCAGTTAATGAGCTGGAAAAGGAATTCCTGGGTCATCAAGAAGTATGGGACCGAAACTGTTGTGAGCCCTTTGTGCAGTTGAAACCATAGATCCCCCACTGGCACCTCAGAAAGTCACTCTGCTATTGCCCATCTGGACAGGTGTGGAGAGGGCCACTCAGGCTCCACTCGTGTTGCTCACCTCCTGTGGGTTTGTTTTGATGATGTTGCTGACAATCAGTTCCCTAAAGACTCTTCTGAACTAGTTGGTCCTGATTATAATCATAGAAAGTCATCTTTAATAATGGGTAGTTTTCCTGTGTTCTTTTTATATTTAAAAAGAAAATGTTTTATTTGCACTACTGAATAGGAAGGGTTAACTGTTTCCTTTGTTCTTTTTTTGAAGTCACTACACAGGACTTCACTGGAGAGTTACCACTGTGTGAATATTCAGCTCTGGCCACAGGGTGGGTAGAAAAAACAAAACAAAGTATACACACACACACACACATCCCTGCAGTGCTGAGGGCCTTCCATCTGTAACATGCAAGGCAGAGTCTTTAGGGGCACTGGGCACTGGGTACAGTGGTTCATTTTATGAGAAGTAGAAACTAAGATGTTTGGGACCAAAACCACCTATGTTGGAAATTTCTCGATCATGAAGAGTTGAGCATACTCTGGAGCAGTGATTGGTTGGTACTTTATTGAAATCATTTCTTACCAGTCCCCAGCAACTAGGAGCTGGGCCCTGGCGATACACTGAGAGTGCTGACCTATTGGGGAACAGAGACTGTAGCCATATGGAAGACAGAATGTGGGGTTTTCTGCAAAATTTCCATCTGAGGATTTTTACATTTAATATTTTTTTAAAATGCTTTTAAGAGCAAAAAAATTTAAGGGTATTTTAATTGCAAAATATGCACACATTTGAGTTGCTTTATTTTTGTGTAAAGTTGTTGACATGACTGGTGCACAAATGCTTTACATATAAGGAGTCTATGCATTTTACAGGAACTTGTTTTATGATTGTGTAATGAGAGTTACACATTCAACTACCGTTTTTATTAAGTGCTTTCATTTTCTTTACAGTTATTACAAAGTTGTATTTATTTTATTCAGATGGATTTTCATTTTCCTGATGCTGTAATGTTTACTTCAGCTTGCTGACCTTTCTGTGCATCTGCATGTTGTAATGTGTGCTGAGAATGAATGTAAAGGCCGTGGCAGCTGTAGTTGATACCTGTAAAGGGCTGGTCACGTGTGGGTCTGGTTTATGAATGCATGTGGGATGGTTTTAGGAACCAGATCACCTTTCCAGAAACTGAGATGCGAACCAAAAGCAAAGAATAGATAGCTGGTTCTATTTTTTTTTTAACCTAGAGAAAATAAAGTTGACTTTTTTCAAGTGTAGCACTCTTACTTCTCCATCGCGGGGCCAGGAAGTCTGTTGTACAGAACTCTTTGGGCATTAGCAGCTGGGAGCCTGCGGTTTGAGCACTGAGCACTGGGCTGCCGAGCGCAGCTAGAACAGCAGGCGCAGACACGCTCAGCTCCTTCGCATGCACAGGGCGCGCGCACTCGCCCTCCCTCCCTGGCAGTGGTGTGCCGGCCGGTGCCTAAACAGTCCGTCAGCCTGGAAAAGCTATGTGCACACGTGTGTGTGAAGTCATTACAAATTTTACTGATAACAAGGATGTGTAACAACCAGTCATAACAAATATTTTATTGTAAATTCCACATAACCTTTTGATTCTCATCAGATACTTAAAACCTTTGGTTGCATTTCAACCATGATCCGAATGACGACGTTGCCTCCTAATCCACTAACTCATCTCCAGGTGAATTCACTCCTAGTTGCATATGTGATCGGTAGAGCTCTGTTTGTTGGGGCTGGGACTGAACCTAGGGCTTCGCGTACCCTAGCTGTGCCGCTGAGCCATGGCCCCAGCCCCAAGCTGTTCCGATCCTTGTGTGAAACCACTTTTTAGCTTCGGCACAAATTCAAGCTTATGTAATTTAGTAACAATTGTTTAACTACTGCTGGTGAATCAGCTCCTGGGAGTAGAAGCTGTCTCCAGCACGCCACTGTCCTGGTCTATTTTGTTTTATATTAAACTAACTTAATGTTGAGTAAACTCACAGTTAATTTACCCATGGATCTGAGAAACCCCTATGACTGACCCTGATGGGGGCTCTGAGAGGTGGGAGAAGCCCAAAGATGCGCCCCCAAGTGAGCTGATTCTAAGACCCTGACAAGAACGAACCTCCTACGGCACAAGTGGAGAGTGCAGGGTCTGGACTGGCTTCACGTCTTCATCTCTCGAAGCCGCGTCCCTGTGGTCTGAGGCTCACCAACATTTTGTGTTTAGTTACTTGTAAGTATGTTTAATCCCACTGAAAATTGTAAATGTGTTGTTTATCTTGCACACTCTGCCGATGATTTGAGTAGTTACGGTTCAGTCTACCTCTTTTCCTATCTGGACTGAGGCTGCTGTGCTGGTGAGGTCTGTGTCCCCCGAAGTGCTTTCTGTGGAGCCACAGTGCACTGGGCCCGAGGCCTGAAAGCAGACTGAACATGCGGAGATCATTGCTGCCCAGCCCTATTCCTCACGGACCGGGGGACCCACTGTTTATAATTCCCCCTCAGTATGAAATGTGTGTTTTTAAAATGTTTCTTCCTGCTGAAAACTGTATTTTTAAAAGAAAAAAAATCATCTTTCTGCTCTCAGAAGTCAGCTGTATGAGCAGGTGCGACCATATCATAACATGCTGATGCGATAGAAATCAATAAATTTTTACCTCTCAGGACTTGGGTCAGCTGTGCTTAACTGAGTGGCTTGGGAAGCAAGCTGAGCCTCCAGTTGAGGTCAAATGGGAATGGACATCGGGCATGCAGGAGCAGCTTGGCGACCCCAGAAATGAGACAGACCCCTTTTGTAGTCGGAAAAGACTCCCAGCTGGGGAGGAGCTGAGGCACACGCGGGAAGCCCTAAGCCAGGGTTCTGGACCTCTGGACTGCAGGGCAGAGGGTGCTGCTGGCACCTGCAGCAGGGGGCAGGGGGGTGCCCGGATGCTGCCACCACCCACCCGTGGGGCCATCAGGGAACACAGGGCTGTGACACCAGGCCTACAGCCTCAGTTGTGCCACCTTCATCCCTCCGATTGGTTTTTGATCAGAAACCCCCAGAAGAGCCTCAGCTGAGGACAGGGTATGGGCCCAGCTCTGGGACAGACTGTGGGGGAGAAGGAACCAGGCTGGTGCCGAAGAGTTGGAGCACAGGTGTGGGTTGGGGAGGTGGGAAGTGGGGAAGGGATGTGGACGCCCCCAGCAGATAGCCTTGGCCAGGATGTGACACATGTTCTCTGTCCCGAGAGAACCACCCCCAAAGGCCCACCTACCGCTTCAGGCAGCCGCCCCCTTTACAGGAGAAAGGGACACCTCAGCACCCTCCAGGAGTCCCAGCAAGGTCCATGTCCCTAGTGCTGCATTTAAACCTTCTTAGTGGCATCACAGGGCTTTGGCCTCTCCCTGACACCCTGTCCAGTAAGGACCAGGGACGGTGCTGGATGTGCTGATTTTGGCAGCTGTTGCATGGGACAGCGAGGGCTCCCAGCAGCTCGCAAGTCCAGGTCAGCAAGCCCTAGGGCACTGGCCAGGGCCACTGTTGCTGCTGCGTTGGTCACAGGACGGCCCAGATGCAGCGTGTGGACCCAGCAGGGTGGCTGCCTGAGAGCTGTCACAGGGAGACGTTCTCCAGCTGTGGGAAGAAAGCCCAAGCTAGGTCCATTTCAGATAGGAGGGAATAGATCTCAATCGTAATAGTTCCTGTTTGTTTTCAGAATTCCAGATAGGGAACTGGCAGTGGGTGAAATCCTAGGCTGTGACTGCATCTAGTGGCCCAGTATCCTTCCATCATGGCACCACTCTGGCAGTGTTACCCCCAATTCCCATTAGTTGGAAATGTTTGCATTTCCCAATACTTTAAGAAAATTAGAGTTCGTACAGTCACTCACTCATGTAAGTCACATGGACACCTACCTAAAAACAGAAGTGTTGGGAATAGGGGGGAGACAGGTCCTGCCATGCAGTTCAGGCTGACCTTGAACTCATGTAGCTCAGGCTGGCCTCAAACTTTCCATGATTCTGCTGCCTCAGGCTCCCAAATGCTGGGATTACGGGCAGTGTCACCACACCCGGCTGATCTTTGTATTATTTTTTGTAATGAATTCAACTTATTGACTCTTGGGATTTCAGAACTAGTTGCATTTCACAAATCGCCTTATTTGTAGGGTGGTGGGTATCATCCTAGTTCTGTTATGGAAAATAAACTAAACATGGGAAGAAATAGCACCAAGAAGGTTAAGAAGGCAGTTTATTGCACCAGTGTGCTTGACTGGGATCTCTCCCAAAAAGTCAGAGCCCCACCCAGCAGGGGTTTCCAGAGGGTTTTGTGGGACCATCAAGGGGCAGGTACAGAGGCAGGTTTAGTGCATTATGATTGGAGGGCTGGTGACAGCACGGGTTGCTGAGGGAGTTTATACTCTCAAGTCATAGTGCGAGGCCATCAGTTACACAAGCATGCTGTTATCAGGCTGTTTCAGGGACATGTCTGCCTGGTCTTGGTGGGCATCGACGGCAGGCTTTTATTTAAAATTTTAATTTCCCACTCAGTACAATTTTGGCTAGTTGCTGGTGGCATCAAATGGCTACTTGATAGAAAACCAGCCCTCTTGATTCCCATATGTTTCCCCAAATTAGCAAATTACCTCTGTTCAGGTTTTTGTTTTTGGTAACAGTTAAATATCAAGGGTTAAGTATATTTGCTAAAAGAGCTAAGGTCTGCCATAATTTCCTCTTCCTCCTTTAAAAGTGAGCACAGTAGTCCCAGAGCCCTAAAGGATACTTGTGTTTCTCACAGCTATTGTGGAGGTATTCAACCAATTTTTTAAAAAATCTGAAAACCATGATTTTTAAAAATCTTTTTGTCTTTTTGAGACAGGGTCTTGCTATGCAGTTCAGGCTGGCCTTGAGCTCACTTTGTAGCCCAGGCTGGTCTCGAACTCGCAACGATCCTCCTGTCTCAACCTCCTGAGTGCTGGGATTACAGACATGAGCCATCACTCCTGGCTAATCTTTTTGGATATAGAAATGAAATACATTTGTTTTTGCCCTGTGCAGTAGTAAGTGAAGAGAATGGCGCCATTTCAGATAGGAGGGAATAGATCTCAATCGTAATAGTTCCTGTTTGTTTTCAGAATTCCAGATAGGGAACTGGCAGTGGGTGAAATCCTAGGCTGTGACTGCATCTAGTGGCCCAGTATCCTTCCATCATGGCACCATTAAACTCAGGGTCTTGGCTGGCATGAGGGTGGCGGCAACTCAGGAGGCTGAGGCAGGAAGATCACAAGTGGAAGTCTGGGCTGCGCACCTCAGCTGTCCGAGGGTGCCTCTCAGCAGTGGAGAGTTTGTCTAAGTGCAGAGGCCCTGAGTTCTGTCGCCAGCATCAAGGGGCCGTGGGGGGCGGGCAGCGCAAGGTTTTGTCCAACCAGGACCTCACAGCAGAGACTGAGGTCGAGTTCCTGAGTTTGAATCCCAGCTCCATCTATCAACGAATCTCTCAGCCTCAGCCTTGCTCTGCTGAGTGTCCAGCGGGAAACTTTCAGGACTGACGGACATAACACAAGCCAGCCGAGGCACACAGGCCCGGCCTGGCCCACGGTTTGCGAGAGTTGAGTTGGTTTGCGAGAGTTGAGTCCTCCTGTCCTCGTCCTCCCCCAACTTTAGCTCCAGGCCCCACTCCGCCCAATCCGTCCTCGCTGCCCTCGGGCACTCACACCCTTCACTCTGCCCGGCCTGCTCATCTCTAAGGTGGACAGAGGCAACCAGCAAAGCCCAGTACTGGGACTGGCAGCCGGAGGCCCTCAGACAGCTGCAAGAAAGCAATTTCAGTGGGAGCCGCAGTTGGGAAGGGGGGCAGACCTGCCCTAAAGAGGTAAGAGCTGCTGGCCAGAAGCCTTTGCAGTCCTGGTAGGGACTGACTGGTTTTTGCTTGAGACCTGATGTGACTCGCAGTGAAGACCATGAAGTCATAATCCGGGCGGGGAGTGGTCACTGGTGTTCGGAGGCTCCACCAGCCCGTGGCCCTGCATAATTCATGTGATCCTAAATATAAAACTTGGCACTGGGCCGGGGATACGGCTCAGCGGTGCAGCGCCTGCTTGGCAAGCACGAGCTTGGCCCTGAAAAGCGTTCAGGAAGGTAACTAGCATCTTTCCTTGCTAGTTGTAGCTCCAAAGTTTTTATCTTTTTTTTTTTTTTTTAAGCAAGGTCTGGCTATGTAGCTGATACTTATCTTGAACTCATTATGTAGCCCCCAGGTTGGACTCAAACTCTCAGAGAGCCTCCTGCTTCAGCCTCGCCAGTGCTGGGATGGCAGGTGTGTGTGCTACCACAGTCGGCTTTGAAGTTTATGTCTTGAGATCTGTCATTTTTGTCTTTGCGTGGCAAATGCTACTCTTGAGAGTCGAGGTACCAGAGAATCCAAGTTTGCTCATGGGCATGGAGAGGGCATTTACCCAGTGGATGGACAGAGGAGAGGGAGGAGACGCAGATGGCGTCAGGGAGACTGGCCGTCATGCTGCCGAGGGCTGGGGCAGGGTCGCTCCCTCTAGCCTCCCTAGAGGGGACAGAAGCCCTGGAGGCCCAGGGCGACCCTGGTGCTGCGGGTCGGCCATGGGGCGTCCTCAGGGCTCTCGGCCGCCTTTCCTGGAAACTGCGTCGCTGCCCCAGGTGCGGCCATGTCGTCCCGGACAGAGGAGGAGAAGCTTGCAGACTCTGCTGATCACCCGGCCGGGACGCCCTTGCCCCAGCTCTCAGGGCCCTTGGGAGCCCAGGAGAGGTGGTGGAGTGAACCGTGGTACCTGCCGCCCCACTGGGAGCCTCCTTCCCAGCCAGCCTGGGCGGAGGCCTGGACTCTGCGAGCCCTGTGCTGCGACACAGGCGCGCGGGCGGGCGGGCAGCCAGATGGGGATGGGTATGATCACTGGAGGGCGGGGCTGGGCACAGCGCCGCGAGGGCAGCGGCCTCAACGGTCCCTACCGCCCGCCTTGGTGGCAGAGTGCCCGTTTTGCTCTTGTGCTCAGATGAGCCTTGATTGGCCTGGACTCGCAGTCCTGAGCCAGTGATTGGCTGATCAGTAATGCAGCCTGGCCAATAGAATCCTGGGACCATCGACGCTCCCCAGCACCTTCTGTCCCCTGACGCCGAGCTGCAGAGCACCATGTGTGCCGTGCTACCCAGCACCCACTACCCAGACCTTCCTGTTTCAGTCGCTAAAACTGCAGCTGTGAAGCTGGACCCTGCAGCAGCCACAGCCATCTGATGAGACAAGAGATGGCTCATGCCTGGAATCCCAGCACCCTGCGAGGCTGAGGCCAGAGGATCACAGTTTAAACCCCGTCTCAAAAAAACTCTGGAGATGTAGCTCAGTGCAAAGGCCCTGGGTTCAGTCCCCAGTACTGCAAATAACTAAATTAGTACATAAAGCCAGAAACAGCTTGGGAAAGCTCAGGCTGCCGAAGGAAGGCCTCATGGTGTGAGCCATTCACACGCAGTACTCCACTCCCAAGAGAACCCAGGATAAAGTAACTCTACAGCTGCCTTGGAAGAGCACTTTACAGTTTGCAAAAGCACTTTTATATTGGTTGATGTCATAACAGAAAAGACAGTGATCTTATCCTCTTTTGTTTTTACCTATTTATTTATGGTTTTTAGAGGCAGGGTCTTCTAGATGATTCAGCTTGGTTTTGAACTCACTCTGTAGCCCAGACGGGCCTCAAACCCACAGCAATCCTCCTGCCTCAGCCTCCCGAGTGCTGGGATGACAGGCGCGTATCACCAGGCCCAGCTTTCTCCTTCTTTTGGAACCAGTGAGAAAACCAAGGCCACATGGCTGGTTGGGGGTGGACCCTGTTCCATACTCAGAGCTTCAGGCTCCCGGCCCAGTGTACTCCCCAGTTCAGGAGAGACAGGAATCTCAGCTGCTAAGCAGGGGCAACATGAGTTCTGAGCAGAAGTGAAAGGCCAGGCAGCTGCTTGCTGCTCCCCACAGGGAGCCTGGGTTGTGGGTGGAGCCCTGAGGTTGGGGACCCAGTCCTGGGCGGCCCAAGGGTGCAGATGCTGAGCAGGGGAAATGCCTGTCGGGCGGCTGTGGTCCCGGGGGCACGGCCTACTGGGGGTGCAGAGACTTGAGGAGGGGGCTGTGGGCGGGGGCCTGTGGACTCTCTGGGGCCCTGGAAAGGAACGTGGATTCATTGTTCCTCCCCTCCCTCCTCCTCTGCTCCCTCCCTTCTTTCCTTTCTTCTGCCTTTCTTTCTTTTGGTTGCTGAGTCCTGAGTGCTTACTGTGTGCCCGGTGCTGTGCTGAGTTCTGTTCTAGCCAGGTCTGGGAGGTCTTCAGGGTGGTGACAGTCATCACTGAGGGGGTGCTCAAGGGATGCAAGCGTGGCAGGGATGGGAAGCTCAGTGGGTTGGGGCCAGAGGGTAAATGGGGATGAAGTGGGGCCACCTGAGGTCACCGAGGGCTAGGCAGCAGCTGGGGACGTGGAGGAAGTGGGCTGGGTGTGGGGGTGAGAACAGGTGGGACTCAAGGCTTTTGGGGGGATGAAGGGGGAGTAAGAAAGGGGATGTGGTAGAGGGAATGTGAAAATCCAGAAATTCCCAATACTCAGGAGGCTGAGGCAGGAAGATTGCCCAGTGTTCAAGGGCAGCTTGGACTGTAGACTGAAACTTTGTCTCAAAAAACCAAAACCAACCAAACAAACAAACAAAAAAGTACAGCAGTGACCAGAGGGACAAAAGGAAGATTTGTTGTAAGACTGCAGAGACCTGAGTATGCTTCTAGGTTGAGGGAAGGAGCCTATGGGGAGAGGGTGACAGGCCTGAGAACCAAGAGCCTGGGGCAGGGGTGGGGGTGGCCTTGGGGAAGAACAGAAGCCAGAGTGGGCAGAAGGCTCCAGCCTCCCCAGCCGGAAGGACCTGGGAAGAAGCTTCCTGACAGGAAACTCCATGCTCCTCGGCAGGGCAGCTGGGGCGGGCAGGGCTCATCTGATGGCTCAGCTCCTGAAGCCTTCGGTGGCCTCCTCATCATTTGTGGACCCCCTGCTTGGGAGCAGCATTCAGGTGACCTTGGTGCCCCGGGGATCCGGTTCCCCAGGGTAAGGTCTGCCACCTTTGTTCAGGGCCATGTGATCTGGCAAGGTGAGCGCATGGACATAAATTATTGAGGAAATCTCAGGTTCTCCACAATTCCCTTGTAATTCTGATAAGCGAGAAACCCTAGAGGTTCAGCCCAGGCTGCCAGCTGGGCTTGGGCCTAGACCCAAGAGTTGAAGCCCAAAGCACGTGCAGTGTGGGGCGCCCTTTGTAGTTAGAACAAGGCCTGGGACCTGCGGGAAGAGCCCAGGGAGCCCAGGGTCTCCCTAAAGCATGGCGTAGCTGGTGGCGGCAGGCACGATCCCAGTCCTCAGGGAGCTCCTGGCCAGCCAGGGACACATGTGATTGAGCCCAGGTGGGCATAAGCCGGGAGCAGGGGACAGCCTGAGACACAGATTGGGGTGGAAGTCACCGCCCACCAGGCCCCCAGCCCTTCAGGGCAGAGCTGTGCGAAAGCGCACGCTTGCTGCGTGACTATGAGGCCTCCTCGAAGGTCCCTCATTGTCCGCAGGAGGCAGGGGCAGCAGGGCCACGCCTGCTTGATGCCCTGAGTCCTCACTGCTTTCTGGAAAAAAGAAAGGGGAGATGGAGAGCAGGGTGCGTTGAGCTGGGCAAACTCTCCGGCCGACGCTGGTTACCGGGAGGCAGCTGGAGAATTTGCTCAGATCTGCAGCAGCCGGCTCACACCTGCTGTTGGGTGCTGCAGGGTTTAGCTGCTGGGACGATGTGCACACACACACACACACACACACACACACACACGCACGTGTGTGTTCGTGCGGACCTAACAGCTTTCTCTGTGTGCCCAGCTGTCCAAGTGTACATTTGCACGTGAGTGTGGCCATGTACGAGAATGTCTGTGTGCACCCACATTGTCCCTTTGTGTGTCTGAAGCCATGTGCACACCAGGCCCCCTTCCGCAAACACACTGGTGGTTCAACAGAAAAACATCAACACAGCCGTTAGACACCGACCCGGGTCTCACTGTTTCCCTGGTTTGCAACCCAGCGTCCCAACCTCCTTCCCTCACCAGTCAGCCAGGAGTCCCCCAAAGGGCTTTTGTGTGCTGTGCTCAAGACAGCACCAAGGACGCCTGCCCTCGTGACTCCCACTGGATCTCGGTCATCACTGAGCTGCAGCCAAGCCAGGCCCTGTATCGAGAACGTGGTTCAGAATGAGCAGGATGCGGCTTTCGTCTTCATGAAACGCACACCTGTGGGGAGAGAGCTGCATACTGCAGAGAGATGACAGAAAGACAGGCAGCAAGGGCCCTGTGCAGCAAGGGAAGATGTCACTGGGTCACATTTTCCCGGGCCAGCAAGGTGGCACGGGACTGCTCGTGACAGCAGAAAGCAGAGCAGCCTTCCAAGCACAGCAAGAGAGCAGTGGAGCTGAGCGTGAGAAAGCGCCAGGCTGGGGTCCCGGGGCCCACACTGCTGCCTTGCTGTGCAGGAGACCAGTTCCCAGCAGGAGGAAGCGGATGCTTCAGAGCCAGGAATCGCCTGCCTCTCACAAACAAGAGGAAAAGAGCTAACATGGGGCTCAAAGATCAGGAGGGGCGACTGAACACAGGCTGGGAGCAGCCTTGTAACCGTGGAGGCAGGGGTCAGACTCAGAATCCTTAGGGTGTTAATTTGTTCATTCACTGTCTTGAAAAAAAAAATCCACGTCTTTTCAGAAATTGGTGCGCTGATTCTAACACTGGATGGAAATACAAAGCTCTCAGCAGCTATGAAAAACAATGCTGGAATCTATGCTACCTGATTTCAAGATTTAATACAAAGCTACAGACACCGAGACACGGTGACACTGGCAGCTTGGACAGGCAGATCTCGGGGACAGTGAGGAGTTTAAAAAGGGACCCACAGACACAGGCTGTAGCTGGCAATAGCCGGTGGGCTCGTCCCCCCAAATGTACGTCCCCTGGGGCTGTGAGTATGGGCTAATCAGTTCTGCCACCTTGAGCCACTAAGTTTGTTACGGCAGCCCTAGGAAACGAGGACAGCACAAAACTGACTCTTGCCACATGTCAATTCAGTGGAAAAAAATCAGTCTTTTTTGAAAAATGGTGCCGAGTAATTAGACATGTGCAAATAAATAAATTTATGTACCCTTTTTAGAATATTCAAAAAACTCAAAATGGATCAAAATCTGAGTCTAAAAGTCAGGAAATATCTAGAATTTATAAGAAAAAAATCTTGAACTGGTAACACATGCCAGTAATGCTGGCCCTCCAGAGGCTGAGGCAGGAGGATTTCCTCAAGTTCCAGGCCAGCCTGGGTTACATAGTGAATTCAAGGCCAGGCTGAACTGTATAGTGAGACTCTGTCTCGAAAGTAAATAAATAACTAAATGAATGCACTTTGATGCTTGCTTATGTTAGGCAAAGATTTCTTAGGCAAGACCCCTGAAGCATGATGCATATTATAAAAAAAGACAAATAGGACTTCCTAAAACTCTCTGGTTTTCATGAGATACTATTAAGAGAATGGAAAGACAAATCACAGGCTATGTGGCAAATAAGCCCATGAAAAGATGCTCAGAATTACTAGTCGTTAGCAAAACACAAAGCCACAGTAAGATACAATGACACTGGCGTGGCCCTGGCACAGAGAGCCGGAGAGCCTGAGCCAAACACCCCGTGGCCGAGAGGCAGTTTCTTATGTGGCGGCCACACACCCAGGGGTGGAGGCACAGTAGAGTTTTTTCTCAACCCCGTGTAAGTTCTTAGCTGGGAAAGATTCCTGTCACCAAAGCGCAGGTCTACCTGGAAAACAAGTTTGTTTGTCTGTCTGTTTGCTTTTCACACGCAGTGCACGGCAGGAGGGAGAAAGGCTGACCTCAGAACCCAGCAATTCTCCCCCACAGTGACTTGGCAGCCTTGCTCCATTCATGCTGGAACAAAAAAATCATCAATTTTAGAAGAATAAAAGATGAATGTGAGATCAAGTCCAGGCACTGGGGTTGGAACCTCAGGCCTTTGCAACGAGTCACCACCAGTCTTTTTATTATTTTTAAATTAAATTAAAATTTTTTTTTTTTTTGAGACAGGCTCTTGCTAAATTGCCTGGGTTGGGCTCAGACTTGCAGCCTCCTGCCTCAGCCTGCGAGAGCAGAGCACTGGGAGTGCACTGTGTGCCGCCACACGTGGCCTCTGTTCACGCTTCCTGAAGGCAAGAGAACAGGAGGAAACGAGTGAAATAAGGTCTACCCTGACTCTCTCTGGCATCTGCTCTGCTCAAGCCCGCACTGGACTGATGCGCTAGGCGGCCTCTCCCCGGAAGGAGGATTTGTGTTCTGCCTTTAGGTGAACAGCGAAGAGCAGAAAGTGCTTTTGCATCCCGGCTCCTTGCGGCTCAGCACTCCTCAAGTTCCCTTCACGCCTGTGGTCCAGCTGTTCCACGCTTGGGTGTTCACCCAGGAGAAAAGAAGGCACGTGGCATCCAGGGACTTGATGCAGACACTCACAGTAGCTTTATCTGGATGCAACTCAAAGGTCCCTCAGCAGTTTAATGACCGAGTAATGGTGAATTAATAGTGTGGAATACTATGCAGCTACCAGAGCAGGTCCCTTGACCCTGCAGCAGTACATGCGTCACAGAATAACCAAACCCCAGTGAAAGAAAATCTGGACCCAAGAAAAGTACATAATTGCTGGGCGGGGGAGTAGCTCAGGGGTAGTGAGCTCGCCTTCCATGTGCAGGGCCCTGGGTTTGATCCCCAGCACCACACGTGCAAATACACACACACACGCATGCACGCACGCACGCACACACACACACGAGTGTACCACTCTGTGTATATGAAATTCTGTAAAATGAATTGAACTGATAGTGACAAAAAGCAGATAGGTGGTTGCCTGAGTGGCAGTGGGGGTCAGAGGGGTGCAGAGGAGGAAAGGGTTACAAAGGAGACTTGGGGGAAATATGTTCACTGTCCGTGGTGATGGTTTTGTCACTGGTAGAGGGGTCCTCAGCCACAGGGAAGATGGAGTTTAGACATGGGCTAGTTCTTCAGCTGCATCTCTGCTGCCGGCAACCTCTTCCTCAGGGTCCTCTGACGGGAAGCGGCCCTGTTCCAGCTGCCGAGATGTCACCCGTCCACTGAGGATTCCTTTTTTTTTTTTTTTTTTTTTTCTGAGACAGGGCCTCACTATGCAGTTCAGGCTTTGAGCTGACTGTGTAGCCCAGGCTGGTTTTGAGTGCTGCTGTTACAGGCACAGCCAAGGATTCTTTCAGTCCATTCATGTAGAAATTACAGACCTGCAATGCGCAGCTCTTTCAGTGCTAACAGCCCTGCACCTCGGTGGTCAGCAGCTCCCAGCCCCTGGTATTAGCAGCCTGCCTCAGCACCCAGAGCAAGCAGCTCCCAGAGCCTTGGGAGCTCTCTCAGGCCAGGGACTGCGGCTGCCAGCTATTTGTCATTGTTCTCTGTCATCTGCTGCCAGCTGCCTTCAGTGACATCAGCCCCAGCTGGTGGCTGCTCTAGGCACCGGTGGCCTTTGGAGTTAGCCGTTCCTAGTATACCAGCTCAGCATGCTCTGCTTGAAATAGAAATCACAAACGTGCAAACACAGACCTTCCAAAAGCGGCTTTATCAGAGTGTGTGCTCTAGCGTGAGGGGACAGCTCGCCCACTGACCCGCTGAGACCCGGGGAGGTTACTTATCAGGACAAGGCGGCCCCTCCCCGGATCAGGCTCGGTGGCAGGCGTTTTATTTTGCCACAGGGAGACCTGACTGCAGAGGAGTGGGCCCAGCTGGACAAGAGGCAGGGTGGAGTCGCCTGGAGACCAGAGCTGATGGTCACCAGAGTGACATCTCCCAGCCAGGCCACCAGATCCTGATGCTATGGCACTGGCCTCAAGGCATTTGGAGTAGCTGCAGAGGAAGAGAAGAAAAGGTTCATCTCAGGAGTGCAAGGTCCTTCTTTCCTGCCTCAGCCTCACAGATTTTTTTTTTTTTTTTTTGGCTTTTTGAGACAGGGTCTCGCTATGCAGTTCAGGCTGGCCTTGAGCTCACTTTGTATCCCAGGCTGGTCTCGAACTCGTAACAATTCTCCTGCCTCAGCCTCTTGACTGCTGGGATTACAGGCGTGAGCCACCACGCCGGTTATATTATTTTAGTAAGATGTGGTCATATTTCATATTTTTTGTAAGACATTTATTTGTTTCTTTTTTTATTTAAAGAGAAAAAAAGCATATAAAGGGTAGAGATAATATAGAATTTCAGAAAAAAGATAAACAATATCACTAGTTGATAAATTACATATTATCCTCTTAGAAATAGTTGTTCAAGTTACAAAATTAAAGCATACAAAGTAGATAGTCAAACTGTGAGAGTGTAAACAGCTATGCATGCATGAATCTCTGCATGTATTTCTATTCTTTCTGTATTAGAGGGAAAACAAAACTTAGCAAGACAAAACAAAACAAATTCCTATAAAAACATGAAACCAAAAAGTCATATAAAACCACAGTACAAGGTGATCTACAATGATTGCTGTATTGTTTCTTATTATCTTCAATAGAATTTCCTATATCATCAGGCATAAATGAATATAGCAGTATAATTGAATATAGCAGTACATAACAATATTAGTAAAAATAAAACATTGTAGACAGCATAAAACTTCAAAGGCAGGTAATAAACCAGAGTGGATATTCTAGTGGATCTTGTCATCTTAAGTGCAGTTGCCTATACTCTCAGACTTGATACTATCAATCATAACAGCTTTGAATAAAATCTATCTTTGAATAAAATCTATCAATACAAAACAGCAATCCAACAAACTAGATTCAATTACAATCAGTCATGGTAAAACAGTGTAGGTTTTACAGAGCTTTAGATTGACTTAGTAGGAAATTAAGGGAGATTACCATACTATATCCTGTTATTTTCGGGATTACTGTTTGTACCCTCAAATCTAGTACAGGTAGAATGACTGGAACAGAATATAATACATCTAAGCAGAGTAGTGTGAGTAATGTGGGTTTTTAAATCCTGGTGCACTATTAACAATATAGTGTATCAAGGCCATCTGTGTTACAGATTCTAGCCATCCTTCTCTGCCTCATTTCTGCTATGCTAGTTTTCTGCCTTTGTCTACTTTTCTCCTTCATTCTACTGCCTGCTTCACTCATTGAGGCCTTTCTGCCACTGTTCCTAAAATCCTGGTATTTTTTTTTCTCTCTCTGGAATGTCCTTCAGTATTCTCTGTAGGGTTGGATTGGTGGTCACAAACTTGCCCAGTTCCTCTTTGTCATGGAAACATCTTGTTTCTCCATTAATTTCTAGTGACAGTTTTCCAGGGTACATCAATCTGGGCCAAAGGTTATTTTCTTTCAGGGCTTGGAATATTTTGCTCCAAGCTCTTCTTGATCTGATGGTCTGTGTTGAGAAGTCAGCCGTAATTCTGATGGGCTTACCTTTATAGGTAATCTGTTTCTTTTCTCTGACAGCTTTTAATATTCTGTTTTTATATTGAATTTTTGGTATCTTGATTATTATATGTCTGGGTGTAGATCTGGTTTGGTTGTAGGTGGCTGGGGTTCTGTATGCCTCACATAACCGAATGTCATTTTCTTTTCCCATGCTTGGGAAGTTTTCCTTAATTATTTCTGTGAATAGCCTTTGTAATTCGCCTGTATGCATTCCTGCTCCTTCATTCACATTTCTTATTCTTAAATTGTAGATTCTCTTGTCATCTTCTAGCCTTTGTATTGTTACTGCCTGTTTCCTTATTTTTAAGAGATCTTTCCTTTCATAATCACACACTGCAAACTTGTATTCAAGTTTTGATAGTCTATTCTTAGTTTCTTTTAAGGCGTTTTGCCGGCTTTCAATGGAGTTTTTAATTTCCTGGTAGTCTCTTTGAATCTGCTTCATGTATTCTATATTTTCTTTATATTCTTTATCAAATGTTTCTCTCCTTTTTTTGTGTTCCTCCCTTCTTCCCTCTGTATCTTCCTGAGAGATGCTCCCTGAGACCATTTCTTTTATTACTCTACTCATATCCTGCTTTACCTGATTTAATATTTCAGTTTTGAGCTCTTCTGCAAGGTCCCGAAGATATCTCTTAATGTCCATTGAAGCCATGCCTGCTGTTGCATGTTTGCTGCCCTCAGTCACCCTTGTTTTTCCCTCTCCTGGATCAGGGCTCTCAGGGTTCTGGGCTGGGGGCCTCTTCCTGCCTCTCTCTCCTGTCATGGCCCTGGCTTCCTCCACCTGCTTTTTTTTGAGACAGGATTTCACTATGCTGTTCAGGCTGGCCTACAACTTACTATGTAGCCCACACTAGCCTTGAACTCTCCTGCCTCAGCCTCCCAAGTGCTGGGATTACAAATTGTGCCACCATGCTCGGCTGAGACTTTCATAAGCACATTTTTTTTGTTGTTGTTAGCAGGGATTGAACTCACGGCTGTGTGCTTGCAAGGCAGGCTCTTATGCCACTGAGGTAGATCCCCAGCCCCTGTAAGTACATTTTTAAAAATTACACAGTGTGAAGGTACTTGACAGTGCTAAACCATACACTTCAAATGAGTAAGATAGCCGATTTTATATGTATTTTACTAAAATTAAAAAAAAAAAAAAACTTTTAAGGACCGAAGTAAGAAAAACCTGGCTGTGAAGGTCTGCATGAGCAGAAGACAGAACCACTTGCAAGTGTCCTGGAAGCCCTCATGAAAGGTCTTGGAGGCAGTTTACTCTTCTAAGAAATTTCAAAATCTCCCCTGTGTCCAGCCTACCTCGTTCGTGTCCAAATACGAATTCAGTTCCCCCTCTTTGGCTTCTAGAAACTCCAGCCTGTGGTGAGCAAATGACCACAAATGCAAATTATTAGCCTGTAAATAAGCAGGGACCTGAGCAGCCCTTCCGAGGAACGGTCACTCAGGACCCCAGACACTTCTGGACGTAGCACCTCCAAGGGGACCCTGAAGTCAGTGACCCCCAGGCCCCTAGCCGGTCCCCTTCCTGCCTGGCCTGAGGGAGGCTGCATAAGTGGCCGGGGTCTGGGTGAGAGAATCAAGGCTGCTGTTTCTATGGTGCTGGGCTGGCTGAGGCCTTGGGCCACTCGGGGTGTGAACATACACAGTGCGCATGCGTGCTTTCTATAGTGTTCATCACATTCACTGTGCAGCCAAGATGCAAAATGTTTTCATCTCCCCAAATGGAAACTACTCATTCCACAGCCTCTCCCCACCCCACTGTGTCCGGGCCTACATGTCTATTTTTGTGCTGGTACCATGCTGTTTTTCTTAGTGTGGTGTTGCAGTATAGTTTGAAGTTGGGTATTGTGATGCTGGCAGTCTTGCTCTTTTTGGTGAGGCTTTCTCGGCTATTCGGGGTCTTTGGGGCCTCCATATGAATGTTAGCGTGTTTTCTACTTTGGCTGTGTCTTGGTGGCGGTTTCATTCTGTTTTGTTGGACACTGGGAGTTGAACTCAGGACCCAATTAGCTATATCCCAGGCCCAGGATGTTTCCTAACTAATGTCACTGGAATTTTGATGGCGGCTACATTAAATCTGTAGGTTGCCTTTGGTCATATGTCCACTTAGTAATATTGATTCTCTGATCCATGCACATGAGAGGTCTTTCCACCTTCTAGAACCTTCATCAGTTTTTCTCCTCAGTGTTCTGTAATTATCACTACAGAGGTCCTTCACTTCCTGGGTTAGATTGATTCCCAAGTATTTTTTGAAGTTATTTATGAATTGTTTTCCTGATTTTTCTCAGCTAGTTCATTATGATATGGGGAAAAGCTATCACTTTTGTAATAGCCCGACCAAGGAATAAAAATTCAATCCAATTAATCAAAGGTGAAGGAGTTTTATTGCCAAGCCTGGCGACGCAGCCTCCGGTAACCGGTCTAGAGACTGCACGCCTCACAACTAAGGGAGTTTGCTTTTATAGAGGAGCAACACAGCTGATTGGTGGGTAGGCTGATAAGAACACAGGGAGTGAGCTGGTTGGTCATTTAGGTCAGCATTTCGGAGAAAAGGAAACTTTTGTGAGAAACGGCTGAGGCTTATTAAACCGAAACTTATCTCGTGACAAGAACAAGGACTTAAATCTAAAATGGCGGCACATACAGAACAAGATGATGGCAAAGGTGGTTCAGATTATTACATTCCCCTCTGATGTTGTGACTTGAGCCAAATCTTTGGCTCATTTAGTGGGAAGGAGCTCATATTGAGTCCTTAGGACCATTAATCTAGTGCTCTGCATCTGCTCAGAAATAAAGATGCATAAGCTGTTTATGATACAAGGTGGCTATGTCTTTGGGGCCCCCTCCATCCGATACATGGAGGGGTGCTGTTTTATTCCAACAAGCATGTTGGCCTGGGGTACCTCTACAGCCAGCAATAGCATATCACAGTTAGGTTAGCAGGAAGGGCCAAGGGTCTTTGGGTTCCTTGAGCTAAGCATAGCCAACAGTCCTCAGCTAGATTAGGATTGGACAAATTTAGAGCTTCGTGGGTGACTCGAAGTAAGTCTTGGGTTTGAGGGTCTAAACTTACTTCCTTAGGTCTAGGCAAA